>PVIC010024070.1:0-26381 GCA_004025085.1 Thryonomys swinderianus
TTTCCCATACCCCTTTCCTTTTTCCCTTTGAACATTTTTTTCCTATTTCACAATACTTATCATACATTTTGAACCTCTTTTACACCTTCAGTTTTTCATACTAGACAGACAATATGGTATTTACACATCTGTTTATTTACACACCTATTTATTTCACTCATAAGTATGTCCTCAAGGTACATCCATTTAAGTATAAATGTCTATAATTTATCATTATCATTTTTTTTAATACTTAACTGGGGATTGAACTCAAGAGCTTGTCCTTACCAGGCATGAAGCAGTACCAATGAACTACATCTCCAGCTCAAATTTATCATTATTTATGATGATATCATTATTATGGCTGAGTAATACTCCACTTTACTAAAAAACACACCTTAGACTCCAGCTGATAGGCATTTGGGCTGTTTCCAAGATTTAGCTATTAACATGGTGTTGCTATAAACATGGATGCACACTTTAGTGTGATATGCTTTTAATTTTTTCAAGTAGCTACTACAAATCGACATCTTTAGTTCATACAGTTTCTGGAGAGCTGAAACATGATTATTTATCTGATTAATTTTTTGGTTACTCTTTTATACATGTTTATCTTCAATAAAGATGTCAGCTCCTTGAAGATCAGAGTATTCCTCCCTGCACAGAAAACTTATGTACTAGATGTATGTGGTCACTTATTATCTGGGTACTATGAAGAAACCTAATGCAGATTGACTTTTGAAGGGGGGAGGATGACAACCCAAATGCTCACTGGAGACTGGATAAAGATATGGTTTGGGCCGGAGATTTAGCTCAGTGGTTCCAGTGCCTGCCTTATAAGCGCAAGGCCCTGAGTTTGATCCCGGTAACCACATATAACGCTGGGCGTGCGGACTCACGCCCACCAGCCATCAATACCACATACCACAGTGCCAGGCGTGGTGGCTCATGCCTGTAATCCTAGCACTCGGGAGGCAGAGGCAGGAGGATTGCTAAGTTCCAGACTTGCCTGGGCTACATAGTGAGCTCAGGGCCAGCCTGAACTACAAAGTGAGACCCTGTCTCAAAAAAAAAAAAAAAAAAAGATGTGTTTTTTCTATAAAATGGAGTATTATTCTGCCATAATGAATAATAAGTTTGAGTCATTTATATTGAAATGGATGTACCTTCAGGACATACTCATAAATGAAATAAATAGGTCACAGATCTGTAAATATCATATATTTACAGAAATTAAAGATGTAAATGAGCTTTAGAATATATGGTAGATACTGTGAAATAGAAAATTTTCAAAGGGAAATAGGGTGTAGGGGTAAGTAATGAGGGGAAGACAAAATATGGTAATTAAAAAAAGGGAAACAAAGCTTATGTATATGGAATGGGGGGGTCGTAGGGTGGGTGGGGGCATGGGAAAAATGAAAATTAAATTGTGTCATATTCTGGTACAAATTCTCAATATTGTGTATGATCATGAGGTATGTATATAATGAACCAATAAAGATTCAAATTTAAGAAAAGAAAGAGAATTAGTTATCCTGTAAAATATCACCCTTGAATCATGATCATGCACATTCACCCTTAAGAGTGTAACAGAGGGCCAGAGGGTTAGCTCAGTGGTTCCAGCGCCTGCCTCGCAAGTGCAAGGTCCTGAGTTCGATCCCCAGTAACCACATACAGTGCTGGACATGGAGACTCACGCCCACCAGCAACCAATACCACATACCACAGTGCCAGGAGTGGTGGCGCACGCCTGTAATCCCAGCACTCAGGAGGCAGAGACAGGAGGATTGCTGAGTTCGAGGCTTGCCTGGGCTAACATAGTGAGCTCAGAGCCAGCCTGAACTACAAAGTGAGAACCTGTCTAAAAAAAAAAAAAAAAAAAAAAGAGTGTAACAGAAATGCAGGCCTGGATGGAAATGCAGGCCTTCGATACACAATAAGATTTCCTAGAAAAACAGTCTGTACAAACTGAGATGCAAATAGATCGGTGAAAGGGGAAGTGAAAAGGCATTTAATTTCATTTTGATATCCCCTGAACACCCACTTGTCATTTAGATAGGCAACTTTTCATAAGCATTAGAGATTGATTTCCTGCAAGCACAAGTAATTGGAAATTCACAGAACCTGAAACTAATGTCTAAAGTTCACTCTGGGCTTTTGGGAATCAGCAGCCACAGACTCAAATGGCAGTTCCTAGCAGAGAGGACAAGCTGCTGTTACCATCTTCTTCTCATAGGTAGAAGCACTGTTGCTTGTGAAGCACTTAGGCATTTCTATGTCAGAAGAGAAGAAAAATTCTGGGAAAATATGCTGAATTCTTTCAGAGAAATTCATTAATTTTTTCCAGTTTTAAAGAGCAATATTTTCTTTCTACTTTAGTCATTTCCCTAGTGAACCTAAAATATTAGGGGATACATGTTAAGAAGGACATTGAGAACTATGGAAGTACAAATTCTATTTCTAGTCCTACTTCTGTATGCTTATATGTAGTGATTTTACTTTGGAAAAGAGGTGAAAGATTAAAAACTTATCTAATTTTGACCTGTTTAGAAATTCTGAACACTACATATCATATGTTAATGATTTTCATTGTATCTGCAAAGACACATTTAAGAACCATCTTGTGATGACAGTATCAATGGCAAAAGTCACATAATGCCCACACTAATCTCACATTCTAATGCATGGGGTGGCTTGTTCATGGTTACAGAGCCAGAAATTAATGCTACCAATTTAACTCCAGGATTCTAATTGCAGATAGTAGCTCAACTCACTTCTTTAATATATTACCATATTCAGCCATCAGAAGCTTAACATGTTTATCTAGTGTAATATAAGTAGAGAGGGTGCAAATCCCATTTGGGGTCCCACAGTTATCAAGTATCCTAGTTCATATTTTGTCATACAAAATGATGATATTATAGCCAAAACTATTTTTTGAGTATTTAAATGAAAAAGGCAAGTGAATTTTAGACCAATATCCCTGTAACTTTTCTACTCTGTGAAATATACCATGAACAGTGATTAACCTGACTAATTTCCTCCTTTTATTCCTGAGTTGAATAATAATTTATTGTTGATTTTACAGAAACGTAACAATTATATGGGAAAAATGCTGATGCATGTGGGCAAAATGAAGAACATTTTCTCATCCTGGGAGGTTTGTTGCTGCTGATATTTTTGGAAAGTGGCTAAAAAGTGGTGGCTGGTGGAGACCATGATGTGGCCCAGCTCTGAGTCATTGAGGCCGCAAACACACTGGAAAGAAATTGTAATTTGTGGATTGGGCTTGCGTTTCTTGTTATGAGGTTTTAAAAATGAAGTTGTTTCCTATAATTATGCCCAGCAGGCATGGAACCTACTACCTTAGTACTTGCTCAGAAACTTCAGTAAGCACTGATTGACCCTTGAGAACAGTTCAGAAAACAAATAGAAGTTACAGATCTCAACTGAACAGTTTACCTGTGGGGCAAAAAAGATCAGAGGAATGAGCTGGAAAGGAGGTGGTCAGAGGCAGGAGCGAGGTTGGGGGAGAAGTATGGTTTGTTTTTCTCTCTTAAAACACTCCAAGGAAGCCCATGAACCTTTTAGAGCTCAGAGAGTTTCTGTGCCTTGGCACTGTTGGCATTTTGGACTAGATAGTTTCGGTCTGGGAGAGAGTTGCTATACGCTGCAGGAAACCGGGCACTGTCTGTTAATGGTAGGAGCACCTCTCCCCTGAACTATGGCAGCTAAAATTGTATCCATATACTGTCAAATGTCTCTGTGGGTGAACATTACCCTAGTTTGAGAATTACTGGTAATAAGGACCAGCTCCGCTTTGTGGAAGGTAAATGTCTTCCTACTTGTGCAACATAATAAGTTTACTAAAAATGTACATTCTATTTAGTACTCTACTCGCTGGAGGAAAAGACAGATAAAAGCTTTACATACCCTGGTAATTCATTTAGAAGAAATGTGCCTGCTAGGCGGGGGGCAGAGATCTTGTCTGGCTTGAATCCCTAGTGCCCAGAAGAGTGACTTGCATATATGATCAGTGTGCAATAAATACTTGTTGATTTAGGCAATGGAGGTAAGATTAGATATTTCTTAAATTCCTCAGTAAAAGAACATACAATGTTGGCTCTTAATCTAAATGATCACTAGAAAGAATAGATTGCACCATAAAGTGACACATCTGAAATGAAACTGTGACATTATATGTGCACTGTATTTAACTATTCAAAATTATTAGGCCTTCTTTTAAAAATGGAAAAACAGAACTTATTTCTAATGAGATGTAACTGATGATTATCATTGCCATAACTGTCAGCAGTCAAGACATAGTATTAGGATGCAATTTGCTTTGGATTTCACTAGATTAAAAGAAAATCCAGTAGAAATGCTAAGAGAAAAGTGAACATTAGTGCTTTTAATTATATTTTAGTTCTTTGCTTTCTGTCATTTAAAAACTATTGCTTAATGAACTGTGATATATAATGACCTAAGAAGTAAAGTGCTGAATTACATGGCATGGGATCTGAACCTAACCGTGTCTGTTGCTTATTTTCTTGCTATTCTTTCTTAAAGTTATTATTATTTTAAATTTATTGGCACGTTTTAGATAAACAATATGATGACACTCATCATTGGGATCCTGTCCCTGTACATGACATATCTTACTTTTTATTTTTTCCCCATTCCCCTGCCCTCCCCTCAACCCTACCATCCTTCCCCATTTAGAAAGAGTTTGTGTCCATTTTTTTCCTTGACTCTGTGCCTGGAGCCCCCAAAGAGTGCTGTGGCACTTGGATATTTCAAGGGCTCTATCTGCACGTATGGTCCTCCAACCTGTTCACTATGTGAGCTAGTCATATGGGTCCAAAGAGCACATTTCAGAGACTAACTTTAGGGTACACTGCTGAATAAGAGATAATGGAAAGATTCAGGAGGAATGATAGAAGTACCCCGGAAACTCACAGAAAGAAAGAAAAGAAAAAACCCAATCAATTCTACCAAAAATTATAGTGCATTTAAAAGTGGCTGGAGACAAGGAGAAGGTTACCAGAATTGGAGTGTAAAGCCACTTGAAAACTTTCAAGAGAACGGTTTTAGAAAGTAGAAACCAGATTAGAAGGGCTTGGAAAGTGTCTAAAAAGCAGTGACTTTAAAATAGTGCCTTTCAAGATCTTGTGTTTGAAGAGACAAAGGAATAGCTCAAATGCATGAGGTGAAAAAAGCAGCCTCAGGGTGAGAGATGTACAAATGTGTGTAGATGAAGCAAAGTCGCCAGAACAGAGATTTTTTTCCTCCCCAGAACAGAGATTTTAAAAAGTGAAAATAAAAAGAGTTGATTTATGAAGCCCAGCTCAGAGGAAGAGCACGGGCATGGGACAGAAATCATGTAGGCCGGAGGAAACAAAAACAGAAAGAGTGAAAGGAAGGTATCATGAGAAAGAGACGATAGAATCAGTGGGAGTGTCTGTGGGATGTCCTTGGTTTTCATGTCGGTTAAACACCAAGGCCATCAGCGGAAGAGCAGCAGGAACTGGGTGGGAGGGGACCGTGGATACTTCCTCGGGAGCAGGGACTGCTGCATGGCAGTGCGAGGCCTTTAGGGTCATAAGGATGATCCACAGGGCTTTCAGTTACATGAGCTAGGTGTGGGTATCACACTTCGTGACCTGTAGATGGGAACCAAGAAATCAGGTTGTGACATCTTAGAAACAGTCTCAGCAGATTCTAGAAACCATTTACGTTTTGGAAAAGAGTATGGTTGATATGTGATGAGACCCACAGGAGGAAAGCGAAGGCAGAGAAGATCGCACCTTGAAAGCAGTGACGTGCTGTACAGAGGTCTGTTCTCTTAGGTCTGAAAACAGGGCACAGACATGGTCACTTTTATCATGTCAGTACTTCACTTTTGATCACATAATCCCTAAAGGCACATCTCCGGGGTTTCTTCCCATCTGAACTTTCTGTTGTGTGGTTATTTTGTATTTTTTATTTTAACTAGTCCTAGGGCAATGAAATTATACATACTAAAGCTCCCAGATAGTCTGTATGTGCCCAGCTTGTCTAGCCTTACAATCCGGCTGTTTTGGCAGTGGCATATATGGCCGTATTTAAATTTGAGATTAGAGATAGGGAGCAAATGTATGACAAGTTCTTGCTATGTTAAAGGTTTTTATTGTTTAATATCAATCAGCTAGTATACTTAATGTTTTCATATAGAGCTAATGACTTAGCTATTTTAAGAAGCACAGTGGAGAAAACAAAATGGCACACTTTTAGTAGAGGGGAATTTAGCAATGTCTGATGGAGCTATGTGTCTTTGGAAAGTTGTCTCTGCCATCCCTCTTGTAAATATTTACCCAGAAGACACACCTTTAGTAATATGAACTACTGTGCACAAAGCAAGCAATTGCTATATAATGGGTAAAAATTCTAGATGCCCAATTATAAGAGATTGATTGAACAAATTCTGATAGATTCATAAAATGCAGAGAGAAGAGAATGAGAATAACGGAGAGAAGAGAGTGATGGGTATAACTGTGCACTGGTGTGCAGCATGTTTCAGCGTACGTTGCTAACAACACGTATGTGATATATAATCTGGAGATGAAAGAGAATAGTTAAATAGTCTTAAACTTGACATGGTAGAGTGTTAGTACCACTCAGTGCAGTAATTCTGACACCATTTTTTGTGTATTATAAATACATGATAAAATACATTAAAGTGATTAGAAGTCGTTATTTTTTTTTTTTTTTGAGACAGGGTCTCGCTTTGTAGTTCAGGCTGGCCCTGAGCTCACTATGGTGCCCAGGCAAGCCTTGAACTCAGCAATCCTCCTGCCTCTGCCTCCCGAGTGCTGGGATGACTGGCATGAGCCACCACGCCCAGCATTGAATATGGTTACTGGGATTGAACTCAGGACCTTGCGCTTGCGAGGTAGGTGCTGGAACCATTGAGCTAAATCTGTGGCCCAGAAGTCATTATTCTTACACCGAATGATGGGGACACACAGATGGAGTAGTGGGAAGTAGAGAAAAATCCTGTGGTGCTGGATTTGACCTGGAGTTATTAATAAGAATTTGAAATATAAAAAAACCCAACTCTATCAACCAAAAGAACCCAGAATAATGATGCTCTCCCCCCCAAAAAAAGAATTGATTTTGGTTTCTAAATAATGCTTTCCACGATGGGGGCAAGACTTATTTCTGAGTTTGATTCCTTATACCAAACCAACAACAACAACAACAACGAAAATAAACCAAAAACAAAAGAAATCTAAGACAAGAAGGTCCAAAATGGGGCTAGAGAACTTTCTTGTATAAATAAGGACATGCCTAGCATACAGCGGCACATGTCAGAAAGATGTAAGAGCTTGTTTTCAGAAGCTCCCATTGCCCAAGTTGTTGAAAACATGAACAGGAGAAAGAAAAACTGACAATAATCCTAAAAAATTGAATAGAGGAAAGAATCTATGAACCCAATGTTAGTAAAAGGAAGTAAACACTTGTGTGTAGGAGGGTCTGAAAGAAAGTCACTGCATTGTGATAGCCAGTAAATTAAGTGATTCAGGGAAAAGTGAACTGATACTGAAAACACCATATAAAAGGCAGTTGGGGCGCAAGGTATTCATCATTAATGTATGAGTATGGTTTTTCTTGAGCCACCAAGAAAATGTTTAACACTTGGGAAAATTTAAAAACTCTATTTGATAATATTACACCAAGGTTGAAGTTTTTTTTTTTTTTACATGATATTGGCATTGTGGTTATATAGAAGAATATTTTTAGTCTTGGGGGATACATACTGGAATGCATTTTTTCTATGACTTATTTTTATGTAGTTCACCCAAAAATCCCACAGAGATATGCAAATCAAATGTGCCAAAAGCTGCTATTTGGTGTGAGCAAAGGCTTATATGTGTTTGTTGTGTCATTCTTTCAGCTTTCTGGGAAAATCTAAAAATTTTTACAAATGTAAATTAAAAATTAAAAATGCAGCATTAACAAAAATAAAAAACGAAGATAGGTCACATGAAACAAATTACAGAATGGCATTTAATTTAATGTTAATAAGTTAATACCAATGGGAGCCTGAGCTAAGATCAAATGCAGGAAGTCGTGTGAACTGTATCACGTTTCTGTCGTGATCCTTGTCTTTACTTCTCTCACTCAGGTGGGAGCACACCAGATTTCTCACTCCTGAGAATCTGCAGAAATGACATCATTACTGTCACCTTCTTTTCCAAATCCATTCTGTAATTTTTGAATTGAGTTTCAGTGGCCTGAGAACAAATAATGTGAAAATACACAACAAATGGCTCTGATCATTTTCAAACGAAGATCGTTTTAACATTGTTGACTGCTATGATGCGATGTTGATGTCAGCTTTTCCGGGTGGTTGTAGGTGTGTTTGTGCCTCTCGCAGAAGGCGAGTCACGTTCTCAAGGGCTCTGCAGGGGAAAAGTGTTCAGAGATTACCCACATAATGATGAATGTGAGGAAACTGTCCCTACTCTTTGCTTTTGCTTCATAGAAAAATGAAATAGCCAACTCATAAAGCAAATTTTCCAGAGATTCAAATCGTGAATCTCTGAAAAAAACTTAACTGCCAAAGTTTTGAATCTTTCAGGTAGGATGACCCTAAAACTACTTTAGAATGTATTTTTAAAAAGATGTGTGATAAACTTGCAATTTGGCCTTTTATAGAAATATGAGGAAAGCCCCTGCTGAACGCAGCTTGGTTTATCCTACTTTGTCAGGAGCCAAATGAAAGCCTTCCAGCTCAATTTGCCCATTTGACCTTAAAAAAAGACTAAATAGAAATCAAGTTGAAAGTGTTTATTACAGTATTACTGTACTGATGAGCATAGCACAAAGGATAAAACCCAGAGCACCAGCAACATCACGGCAGCAAATATCCATTACTTCCCTCTCATCAGCCAGGCCTCTGTCGCAGATGTTATTTTCCATTGTGTTTCTATTAGAGCTAAAATTGAATACAGTGTAAGTCCCATTATTTCATGGTTCATTATTGCATTAATTTCGGCAGAGGACAGGCTAAATCATGTTTTCTCAGAGTATAACACATATAGAAAACAAGCTGGATATAACTCCATTAGCTTAGATGTGAATAGCAAATCAAATCCCTCCTATGTGAGTTTTGAAGTTACTTGTAGAACACTTTTCATAGGAGCTTGCTGAGCCTTCGATGGGTATTCCCTTAAAAATGAAGTGGGTTTTGAAGGAGGAATGGAAAGTGTCGGTAAAGTAACTGAAATAGCCACTGGATGGCATTGTGACTGCATCAGAATGTGTCGCTAAGACTTTGTATCTGTCTCTAAAAAACTCCCTCCTTAAATGTGACTCTTTCTAGGTACATTATATATACACATCATGATCACACATAATATCAAGAATTTGTACTGGCATATGACACAATTTAATTCTCATTTTTTCCCATTTCCCCAGCCACCCTACAATCCCTACCCATATACATAAGCTTTCCCTTTTTTAATTACCATCGTATTTTTTCTTCCCCTTGCGACTTACCCCTAAACCCCATTTTCTTTGAACATTTTCTATTTTGCAATATCTACCATATATTCTAGAGCTCATTTATATCTTTGTTTTTTGATACCAGAGAAAAGATACAATATTTACAGATCTGTGACCTATAGATTCAAATTTAAAAATTATATATCCAAAATAAAAAAAAAACAAAACAAAACCCCCAAACTTCCCCATTAGCAGCAAAGTTCCAATAGGATCATGCCAGTTCCTGTTACTAATGAGAAGGTGCTGAAGGATTGCGATTTGTCAACATCCCCGAGTTGGCCACGCCCTTCCGATGGACTGCGAATGAGCGCCATGTGCCATCTCTGCACGGTCCATAGTTCCCTGGGTCTTATCCTCCAGCCACGGGTTTCTTAATCCTGTTACTGATCCTTCTCAGCTCCTCTCTCCTATCTAGATTGCTCTTGTTTTCCAGGCTACTTATCTTCTTACTTATCTTTTCATCTCACACACTGTGTGCAACTGTTTGTATCTTATTGCATATTATTAGAAGTCTTCAAATCTTTCTTAAAAACTCTCCCAACTTTTTATGAACAATAATGTAATTTCACCCCCCGCCCTGAAACCTTCCAGTCTATTTCTTTGTAAGGCCAGGAGAATAAATCAACATATTGTTACTCCATAAAGTTTTTAGATACTAACCACCAACAATTACACAGACGATTTGCTTTTTCAGTACTTATGTTATTTAATTCATCAGTGTCACCAACACATTCTAGGACGTGCCCACCTTTCTCCCCAGCTTATAAGAAGGACACTCAACCAATGTGCCCGGAGCCCTCAAAAGACATTTACAACTCTTACTATTTACTTGTTTCTTTGATTCTTATGATTTTTCCTAATTATTACTTGGATTTCATTCTGGGCCTTGTCTTACTTTCATATCATATATTCTGAAATTTCCTTCACAATAGCCTTATATCGTCTACTTTCTCTTACACATCTGTTCATTATTTTCCTCTTTCTCTCTTTTTTCTAGTTGTCTCAGATACCAGTACCATTTGTCCAGCAACTGATCCTAAACTTTACAACAGTAAATAATACCTTATTTCCAAAGAATACCAGATCCACTTAAACATACATAATGTATACTATTAGATTCTAGACACCATATATTTGTCTTATTCTTGCCTCCTAACTTTTAATGAAGAGTGTTATATTAACAAAGTTCATTAAAAACTCACTCCACTCTCAGGTGGGACCTGTGTGATGCCTCAAAATAGTTGAATTATTTTGTCTGGATTTTTTTGCCAGGCCTCATAAGGTAGCATTACTCTTCCATCTTGCCTGTCTTATCTTTTTTTTTTTTTGAAGCCTATTTTAGATACTATCTCCTCTCTGAAGTATTTTCTGATCATTCGAACCATTTGGGATCATTTTTCTTTAACAGCATGCACGTTGTCTATTTTCAGATGGAAAATACATTTTCCTTCTTCATATCCCAACCAAGGGAAGGAGGAATTTCCACTGCACTCTCTAAGGGAAAAGCATACAAGAGTGATACTTCTACCTGCTTGGCTGCTTTTTCACATCTATTGTCCACAGCTGTGGGAGGAACTCCAGCCCTGACTGATGGTTTTGGGAGGACTGCGTATGCATTGTTCAGTGAGTAATTCTCACTGTCCCTGTGTGTCTGCAGAGAGGCCGCGTGCTCCCCATGGGATGTGCATTCTGCCTTTGCAATATAACGTTGTAGATGTGAACTGCAAGCTCAATTCCAAGAATCACTTTGGGGCTACACCTCTAAGCCCGTAATGCAATTAATGTGTTCCCAAAAGCTATTATTTTGAGCTATAGAAGCTTAATTCCTAGGTCTACCTCTGAATTGATTCTGGACTCTGGAGTGAAAAGGTTGAAATGCTATTAATCAATCCATTAAGATTTTGTATATCTTTTCTGCTGCTTCCTTTTGTTCCTTGGGAATCTTTATTACTACAAAAAAATTCATTTTCTTTCAAGGACTAGGCTCTTCTTGAACTGAATTGTATGTTGTAGCATCATGACAAATTCACTGAATTGAACTATAATATCAGTGTGAGGAGGCATCTGAAATTTGAAACCATGTATTGTTGTCAGATAATCACAGTATTTTCCAGAGAAAATGCTCTGTCACAGGTTTCTGAGAAAACACTTTAATAAGGGAAACTGAAAAATCATGGGATATTCCATGGACGTTTCATAATTAAGACTGATCACAAATGGAGAATTGTAACTCACTAGAAAACTGACAAGCTTCAGTGGTACAGATAACTTTTAAATTTATAAAAGATGATAAATACTATCAGATTATTCCTTTATAGCTAACCTATTTACTTGGGGAAAGTTCTAAGATAGAAGAAACCAAAACCAAAAACAGCAGTAATAGCACAAAGCCAATAAAAAAGATGTCTTTTCTGATTTCTGCTTTAAAATAAACCTTTAAATCACCTAAATATTATCCCCAATAATTGTCTTCATATTTTCCTGTACTTACTTTATTCTTTATCTCAATAAATGTCTTCCCACTTAAAAAATAGAAACATCTATAAAGTGAAGCCCCAATACATCTAAAGTTAGGTTCAGTGTATATATTTTATGTTTGAAAGAAAATTCAAAATCTGGGAAGTTTAGGTATCTAATTCATAGCATTTATAATTATTTTACAAGAAGTAGTTATGAAATTCTAATGAACCAAAACATTGCTGTAAAGTTGTACGTGTTTCTATCATTATTTAGAAATTGCTTAGGAACTTGTATAATTCATTTTGAATTTTTCCATCTCTGTGGTAGAAACAAAGAGGCATAGATTAGCATGATTATAGTAAAAATTAAAGTACCTTAAATGATAGAAATTATAACTGTCATTTATCAATCATTTGTAATATATGAGATACTGTAAGAGCTTTCTCAACATGTTGCCATTTAATCCTGTCACTAAGACAAGGAGGAAGGCATCATAATTGTCCCATCTTTCAAGTGAGTAGGCTTGGCTGTGCACAAACTAAGTGGCTTTGCATATCACACCTTGAGGAATAGAGACAGTACTTATGCTTATGTGATCCGACTCCAGGGCCCATAGTTCTAATCACTTCTCTACTCAAACTGTTTTGTGGAAAATTATCCAGTGGTTTTTGGCTATTTGTTGAATGAATAATTGAATTCTGGGCTTGTATACCTGAAAAATAGTGAAAACAAATGAATTACCTAGTTTATGTACAATAGTATGATTGATTAATGTAAAAGTCAGGCAATTCTTCCTTTAGTGTGGTTACTTATAGCAGCAAGAGTCATCTTTCTTGAGAACAGTTCTACTCACACCATTCTCCTCCGAGTTATATGGGCCAAGTCTCTATGGTGCCCTTACAAATCCAGCTGCAGATAGATTTGGTCACATGTCAAATCTGCTCAGAGCTTTTGCAAGTGAATTTGAACTTTCATTAGTTCCATCTTCCAGGAGAGGCTTTAAAATTCTCTTTGTCTTCTGACGTGCAATAAACCCCTAAATCATTCTGCCCACAGATTCCTATGATAATAAGCAGATAGTGAAATAGGATTGTATGTATTTCTCTTTTTTCCTGCATGAATTCTTGCAAATTTTTTTAGTTTTACATTTTTCATTTATATTTGATACTCCTGGAAAACAAGGGTCTCTGTTTTGTAAGAATCTTCAGGTGCTCATAAGTACCTTTAGTGTGCTTTGTAAAGTCTGCCAAGTACAACTGACTGCTGCTTTACTCTCCTGTGTGTGTGTGTAGTACAACTGACTGCTGCTTTACTCTCCTGTGTGTGTGTGTGTGTGAACTTTTGAGTCATTAAAAAGAGAGAAAAAGAATTATCTATAGAAAATAAGTTTCTGGTATCAATGGGTTAAAATATGCAGAGTTCTAAGGACATTTTGAAAAGAAAGACATTTGGAAAGAGAGAAAATCACAGACTTCCTGCCGTTCCTAGATTCATCCATAATTTCAGTGGGACTCATTTAAAAGTATCTACATTGTTGAAAGCCCATTTAATTTCCCATTCACAAAAGCATTCAACTGGTGATTGCTGCAAACAGGGAAAATTGCTGTTCAAGTATTCAAGATGCCTTGAAAAGAGTATTGAAAACTTTAAAGATCAGGAGACTAATGCCCAAAAGAATATGGGAAAGCTATTTAGAAACCTGACTGTTGATTATTATCACAAAATTAGAAAATGCTATCTGCTAATTAAGGCAAACATAGATAATTAGCTTATCTCATTTTATCTCATACGCATTTAGGACACATTAGCTGATGGTGACCTCAAAATCACATCTTTCCTGTCTTCAAAACAACATAGCCATACCAAAGCAGAGTGTTTTTAATGACAAAGTTTAAAACATTTCTTTCAAAGAAAAACTCTTAAGAAGATTGTGTTGTGTTTGAACCATAGCAAATATTGTCCTTTATCTTCCCAGTGAGTATATTATAATATTTTGAGGGGAAATTTAAAGTTAAAACATAAAAGAGAAATGTCTCTATTCTGTAAATATTAATGATTCAGCAGGAGATAGGAGCTGTTTCCTGTGACTGGGAAAGAGAAAGAGCGGTTTTGTCCAGGTGTCTCATCTATGTCACGTTGAAATATCATTTGGGTTACTGACGAGGACAACTGACTTATTGAATAAACATGGATTTTTGTGAGATCTAAGCATTTCTCTGGCACAGTTTTGTGACCTTTTCTTATTATGACACTGAACCCTCACAACAATCCAATGAGTTAAGTCTTTACTCGCAGATGAGGAACACGAACTTGGGGACTTACCCTGACAACTGTCACTCAAGTGAGGCTTCACAGGGGCACAGCACCAATTTTGTGTTAAAGGTGGTCTGTGGTGGGTGTGTAGTACCCATGTTTGTAATCAGATCTGGGTCGTCTCGGTTCTCTAAAACCACTAAGACTATGAAATGAAGGGCTTGCGTAGGCATGCATATTAGATCATAATATAGTTTGTACTTCTAACCTAATGGACTTTGGGGAAATACAGGTATAATATTTTGTCTTTGACATTTAATCTTTTTAGTTCTGAGTGACATTACTAGAAACATTTTCTACATTATAGACAGTAAGAGTTGATGTAATACATCTTTATTTAAATCATTTGATATTCTTTTTATGCTTTGTATAAAAATTTGATTCACAAATACATAAGGTTATTGATAAAAAGATTTCTTGTGTATACATTTTAACTCCACCCCCACACCTCCCTTGTGCATGTGCATGTGTGCACACACATACACACTTCTCTTTCTCTTTCATGTCAATGCACAGGATAATGTTTTCTATACAATTATTCTCAATTAAGCAAGTGTTAATGATGCGAGGTAATGGCCCTAATCCTTAAAATGACTGATGTCAAAAGCCTTCGTCTTCATTCTATTTCCCTCACATCTTGCAAAGGCCCTAAGTGTGCCCACCTCTTGAAATTATGAAAGGTTTGAGACTAGGACTTTGTGCCTATCCACAGGGACACGGAGATGTTCCATGGTCAACAAAAGCACTCATTTCAAGTGCCAGTTTTTACTAATGAAATCTTTACCTTCATTGTATTTGTAAATAACTTTATTTTACCAATACTTGATTTACCAATACTGTAATTACTCTAAGAACAATATGTTATATTATTATTGCACTTCACTGTTTATAAAGCAATTGCATTTATAGATCTCATTTTGCTTGGAGTGATTTACAAAACAGAACTATGGCAAATTATCTTCATTTCACATACAAAAAGTGAAATCCAAAGGAATTTAAATGATTTGCTGAAAGATCATGGCTACTAAGAGTGAGATTTTTTTTGCACAAGTCCAAGAGTTATTGCATCTCTATAGCCTTACCTTACAATGCAACTATCATTTGTTAGCAACTGAAGTGTTTTCATACCCCATAATCTCATTTCATTCTCATGAAATCTAGGGAACTAAATTTTCTACTTGAGGGCTATTTGTGATGCTGTTATACTATTATTAGGAGATCACATCATGAAATTTAAAAAAGTTTGGTTTAGGGCCGGAGATTTAGCTCAGTGGTTCTGGTGCCTGCCTCGCAAGCACAAGGTCCTGAGTTCGATCCTGGTAACCACATAGAATGCTGGGTGTGGTGACTCACGCCCATCAGCCATCAATACCACATACCACAGTGCCGGGCATGGTGACTCATGCCTGTCATCCCAGTACTCAGGAGGCAGAGACAGGAGGATTGCTGAGTTTGCGGCGGCTTGCCTGGGCTACATAGTGAGCTCAGGGCCAGTCTGAACTACAAAGAGAGACCCTATCTCAAAAAAAAAAAAAAAAAAAAAGTTAGGTTTAAATAAATGACCTAGATGGCCAGTGAATATCCTGCTTTTTCTTTCTAAGATAATCATCAGTATATCACTTTTGTTTTTCTGATAGGCAGATTTTGATAACTGATATTTGCTTTAAAATTCTAATTAGCATTCTCAAAAATTATTTGTATCAAAATGGTGACTTGAAAAATTAAGTATGGTGATTCTTAAATACCAGATAATATACAAAGGTAAGTTTTATTTTCCATAGGTTTTTTTATGTTCTATGTAACCAAATCTTAGAACCTGAAGTTAATGAATTTGGTTGACCTTTCCCATTAGAAATTGAAAAATAATATATTTTTTTAGCATACAGTAACATTTGGTGTCAAAAGGCAGGTAATCAAAATAAGAAAGAAAGACCTGATGAATTTCACAGGTACATAATTATGTTGTAGGCTGAAGTAGCCAAGAAATTTCCTATATTACTGTTTAAAAGAAAATCTGTTTTTATGCTCATTTATTGTGTATTTTTACTATATATCCTTATAAACAACGGGAAAGATGACAACTCAGATTTTATTTAATATTTACTCATTAGCTTATAGAATAGACTAGCAAAAGCTTTTGTTGGAAGGATTTAAAAGAACAGATTAATATTCATTTATTTAGGGATAGGAGTCAGATCTTCAAAGAGCAAGTGCTTGATGATAAAAGCTCTTGAATTATTACAAGGATAAATAATTGTTTCAAATTGCCATCTTCCACTGCAATCAAGATAAATTTCCTAGGCATCGGCTGGAATGGAAAAATGCAGTGGATCATGTTTTAATAAGAGTCTTTACAGCACACCATCAAATTCAATCAGCAATGCTATCTTTTTAAAGAACACTAACATTTTCGCAATAACTTTAGCGAACAAAGTCTTGCCATTGCTACTCTAAATCAGAATTGGGATTGTGCTCGCTTTGGCAGCACATATACTAAAACAGCTGGGATGACACCCAGGCCATCAAAAAGACTTTAGTTCTGAAAATTTCCACAAGTTGCTGATGTGTAATAAATATGGCTATTTAAATACCATATAAGCTATATATTTAATCAACAGAGATTTTTCTTAACTGTTCAATTACAACTTTTAGCCATAAATGACATAGAAGAAGAGTTAGAGATTGTTTCTACAGATAAATACAGGAAAATGTCACCCAGAGCAAACCTCCTTTAAATGATCTTAAATAATATTTACCTAAGGAAAATTATATTTTGAAACTCAAATGGGAACTCCTTCAGTAAAAATTTTGAAAGAGATAAAAATAAAAAAGCTGTTATTACTTTTTTCCTACTTTTACAAGGGTTTAGGTACAAGGCTTCTTCTCTACATTTTATCAAAATTTGGGCCTAACTTTAAGAAAGGACTAACAATGTCCAGAGGTCACTTCTCTAGATAGCAAAATCTTAAACTAAAGGTAAAAATCTCTCTCCAGTTGAGGTACCCATCTGGGTTCTGCCTACATCACCACCTCCCTTTGTATACTAGCCATTTCTTGGATTTTTTTTTTTTTTTTGAGACAGGGTCTCGCTTTGTAGTTCAGGCTGGCCCTAGCTCACTATGTAGCCCAAGCAAGCCTCGAACTCAGCAATCCTCCTGCCTCTGCCTCCCAAGTGCTGGGATGACAGGCGTGAGCCACCACGCCCGGCAACCATTTCTTATTTATTAATCATGAAATGAGTATTTATTGACTAATTTAAGAAATAAATTTAAGCCTAGTCCAACTAATTTTCAGAGCAAGCAGTCATCTCCAAATTTTTGTTCCATAGATACTAGATATTTAACTCATGGCTTTAGTAGAGTTATATCTCTGACCATTTTTAAAATTCTGAGACAGAATTTTACTAATTGACTAAATTTCCCAGGTTGGGCTTGAGAAACAAATATTTTGAGTTGATAAAAAAAAATGATTGAACATTAAAATCACCGAAAGACAAAACAAGGACTCAAAAGAGATTGAACCATGGAGCAATTAATTACAAAAGCTTTCTCGCTTATGTTTGTTTTCTGCGCATGCTCCAAAGTGGGTAAAGAGACATGCTTCTTGGGCCGGAGGGTTAGCTCAGTGGTTCCGGCACCTGCTTCGCAAGCGCAAAGTCCTGAGTTCAGTCCCTGGTAACCACATATAATGCTGGGCGTGGTGGCTCACACCCACCGGCAATCAATACCACATACCACAGTGCCGGGCGTGGTGGCTCATGCCTGTCATCCCAGCACTCGGGAGGCAGAGGCAGGAGGATTGCTGAGTTCGAGGCTTGCCTGGGCTACATAGTGAGCTCAGGGTCAGCCTGAACTACAAAGCGAGACCCTGTCTCAAAAAAAAAAAAAAATGTGGATAATTAAGTAAGTATGGAGGCATCCTTTTTAAATTTAGTGAAGTGTAAAACAAATGGAAAAATGAGGGTCAAGAGGACAATCTAATTGGCATGAATTAATGTCTGGTAGAACAATGGAAGTTTAGGAAAAAAGGACGCACTAAATTCTCTCAATGCTTCAAGCTTAATGGTCCTCTGGAGACTGTCTTGGAATACAAGTATTTCATCACGTATGGTAAAACACCCACATTTTCTCACTGTTCCTTTTAAAATTTACAACTGATTTGATGTTGTTCCTTGGTACTGTCATCCCCAGGGCATTTTAGCTGGTGGTGTTACCACGTTTTAATGGATGGAAAGATGCAGAACAAGGAAGGAACGTAGGGGCATCTGAATGCTGTACAGACACATATATGGCCAGTCATCTGTGTCATGGTGGAAAAAGGTAGAAAATCCCACCAAAAAGGCACAGCTGGGTTTCACTGATAAAAGAAATGAATGTGTATGTCAGGCGTTAAGCCACAGACTTAACAACTAAAGACGAAAATGTTTACAAAGCGTTTCTCCTCTCTTTAGCAATTGTGGATGCTGCTGTCCAATTGGTGATTTATTTGACTAAATCAGAGGTGGGGTTGGATGTCCCAACCAGGAGAAAGAAAACTGCTACACACGTGTTTGAAATGTGGATAAACTTCTGGAAAATTGACTCTGGCACTTTCTGAGCTGTTGGGCTATTCAAATTCTTCACGCTTTGCTAAATGTGCCCAATAAGTCCTTCTCCAAGATCATATCGTAAGGAACATAGGTGATGACTTACAAAAAGCTCATAGCACAGTGCTCAGCGCCCGAGGAACCCTATGGGGCACGAGCTGCTGTTGTTACTGATGCCACAGCTTAGATGGTCCCCAAAAGACAATTGTGCACTGTGAAAGGCCTCAGTGACTCTGATAAACTGACACATGGATTAGTTCTCCTGAGCAAAAGAAAAACAAGAGAAAGGATATAATATATATCCATTGTCATTCTTCCCTCAACCACTGCCATCGTTTACTTTTAGTACCTCTAGTAGTGGGCAAAAGGTATTATTTCAGTTAATATGTTCTCATTTACTCAGTGGCTGGGATGGGTCCTTATTAGCAGCTGTAATTCTCACGTTCTAAGGTGCATGTGCTGCTACATTTTAACATTTGCAAACCTGGAATGCATTTATGATAGATGGTGCTTAATTGTGAGCATTTTTCTCTGTGCTTCTCTAAATTATGCACCTCACAATTCAGTGATGCCTTACACTGGATGAAACATGCTGATGCTTTTCTGAACAGGTTCTCATATGTTTTCTCTTTAGCTTCACTTTCTATTTCTATGTCAATACTCAGAAAAATACTCAAAAACAAATGCTAAATATGAAATACCTGCAGAATTTCTAAGTCTATCTAACTTTTACAGTTTGCTGTTTTATGGTTTGGACAGAATCTGCCAGTCTTTATTCTTCCTCACTGTTTACCTAGGTAAAGAGAGGTCAAGAGGACTTTTCTTCCTCTATAATCTATAGGATCAAGATCCAAACTCCTTAGCACAGAATAATAAGCCCTTCCTAATATGGCCCTGATGTAGCTTCCTTTCCTTTTTCCTTTCTCCAGTGCAATTTAAATGCAACTTTTTATAAATGTCAGGTTCTCTGACTAAACCCTCAAGTCTCAGTATGTGTTACATGTTTTACCTCAAAAGACATTTTTTGGGGGTGCTAAATCCAAACAACCATTTAGAGCTTGGTTCTAACATCATCTTTCTGAAGTTCTTCTGGCATCCCCTGAGAGAGTCATTATTTTTTTGTTTGTTTATTTTTGAGACAGGGTCTCACTTTGTAGTTTAGGCTGGTTCTGAGCTCACTATGTAGCCCAGGCAAGACTGGAACTCAGCAATCCTCCTGTCTCTGCCTCCTGAGTGCTGGGATTACAGGCGTGAGCCACCATGCCTGGCACTGTGGTATGTGGTGCTGATTGCTGGTTGATTGCTGGTGGGCATGAGTCTCCATGCCCAGCATTGTATGTGGTTACCAGGGATCGAACTCAGGACCTTGCGCTTGCAAAGCAGGCGCCGGAACCACTAAGCTAACCCTCTGGCCCCGTCATTGTTTATTTTTATGTGCTTTATGGCTCGAGGCATGAAAACAGACTCTAGAGCCGGACTGTTTGAGTTTGAGTCCCAGCTTGAGAGCATAGTAAACCACTTAACCTCTTTGTATCTTGTTTGCTCCATCAGTAAAACACTATACAAAAACTACACAAAAATTTGTTTGGATAATAATCATCTAATATACTAAAGTACATAGGCTAAACAGAGGGATAACAAATATGGGATCCACATACACTATAAATTTATAGTCTTTTTGTGATGTCTTATAATTGTATTCCCAGTTAATAAAACAAGCCTTTTCTGGAGAGGGGAATGTCCTCTTTTTCTCTGTATTTTCTACTCCCAGTCTAGTTTTGGATACATTTCTAACATACTCTTAGTATTTACAGGTTGAGTATTGCAATTAAAATAATATTGAAGGGCCAGAGATTTAGCTCAGTGGTTCTAACACCTGCCTAGCAAGTGCAAGGGCCCTGGTTCATCCCCGGTAAACACATACAATAATAATGGGCATTGTGACTCACACCCATCAACAATCAGTACCACATACCACAGTGCTGGGCGTGGTGGCTCACACCTGTAATCCCAGCACTCGGGAGGCAGAGGCAGGAGGATTGCTGAGTTCCAGGCTTGCCTGGGCTACATAGTGAGCTATGGCCAGTCAGAACTACAGTGAGACCCTGTCTCAAAAAAAAAAAAATTGAAGCAAAGTACATATTTATCATACACAACCATATAGTTACATTGTTTTGTAAAGTTCTATGTATAGAGAGTTAAATATGTGCAGATTTTCCTTTAAAGTGGGAGATTTCTTGTCAATTTTGTTTTGCAAAGAGTCTTAAAACAGTGACAAACTGAGGTTGATTCTTAAGTAGCTACTTTTATTTGCACCCTATGTCATTCTGTCTTTTGCAGTTTTTAATTGCCCAAGGAGCACAGCCTGGTGTCTGAATTTCCGCCAGCCACATCAATGTAAACAGTGAATAATAGCCGTGGCTGTGGAATGTTGTGCTTTTAAAGGTCACTGCTAAAATGTTTCCTTGCAGTACACTGCAAGCCATTCACTTTATCTTGTGGAACAAAGTTGCTGACATTGGAAGGGACAGGGTCTTAAGCACAGCAGGTGCAGGGGTGACAGGAGGTGGGCTGTGTGAGCCAGACTCACGATTCGTCTGAAGATTCTCCCTAAGCTCCTCGTCCTCATCTGTGTATCTCATTTTGACACTGTTTCTTCCAAGCTCCTTTTCCCCCTGTCCCTCAGTCCACTTCTCTCTCTTGCCTGAACCAATCTAAGAGATGAAGCTTTGGATACCTCCTTCCTGTGCTGATGAGATGAAAGGTGACCTGCGAGTATGTCTTTGTGACAGTTGGGAGCAAAGCTTGTTAAAGGGGGCTCTTCACTGTCAGTGAGTACATCTGTTATGAACTTTGAGTTGACTTTTGTGTTAAAGTTTGATTATTTTTTCCAAAACTTACAGACTTAAATAAACTGGCTAGTCTGCACCTTATTGTGTACTAGAAGGTTAGCATGGCCTCCGACTTAAACGACTTCAAGGCATTAAGTCTGCACAGGAATATTCAGCCTGCACAAGCACCGTGAGTCAGTGAGCATCCAGTGAGTGTCCACGATCAAAGTGAGGTCAAGTAGCACTTTGCACTTATCCTGGACATTACAGCCGGACAAACCTACTTAGATTAGCCTCAGCGTTCTGCTGTTTTATTCTGTGAGACTCTGTTGAGTCTCAGTTTTGCTATTTGTCAGAGTAATTACAGTAGACATTGTGGCTGAGGCTGCTCTCAGCATGAGGTTATGTACGGAACACACTTGCTGTAGGTGGATAATGACCAAATGCTAGACTCGACTAGGCTCTAATGTGTGTTTTCTTTTGAAAGTTTGGTGAGAGGCTGAGTGTATGATTTAATAATCTCTTTCACCTATTTAAAAATGGCTGACTAGCATCTACTGAAATTTCATAACCGTTAGCACATTCCCACCTAATGTTACCTGGTTATTTTAAATGTATAGTACCCAAGTTTTCTGTAAAGGCAGAGTACTCCAAAGAGACAAGAAACCAATAGGAAAACTTCATTTGGCTTTTTAAATTCTGAAATGGAGTTACCATTAAAAGTCTGCCACGAAAGCATGTATCCCATTTTAATGCACATTTTTAAAGCTAAACTAGATATTTCTAGTTGTGCAAAAGAATGCATTAGTGGAGTCATTATTCTAATAGGTTGCCTTTCCTGGTCAGTACATTTAAAAATTATTTTATGTTACGTAGAGACATCACCCTTTGCATGTAGGACATTAGTAAATGACTCAAAGATTTTTTTTTAAGGAAATGTGTACACAAGGTTTGATGCCTAGATGAAAAGAAAATCTTTACTTTTCTATTTTTTTATACTGAAGATTGAACCCAGGGCCATCACACTGAGCTGCTTTCCCAGCCTGTGTTACTTATTTTCCTCTTGTTGCTGAGACAAAATGCCCAGCACCCAAAGTTAAAAGGGAGTGAGGCTTACTTGGCTTACAGTTCATAGAGGTTTCAGTCATAACCAGCTAGTTCCAAGGCAAGGATAGTAAATGGCCATTGCGCAGGAGAAATGACATGGAGCAGACAAGGTTGCAAAGGTAACAAGAAAGAGAGACTTAACAGCATCTCCCTGCCCTTTGGTATTATTCAGGCTACTTAGGGTGGGCAGCACTCATACCCTGTTCCTGGTCCCTCCAGCCTGACCTTGCACCATGAATCAGTTTCAGCTTCACACACTCTAGATCAAGCATATGACTACGTGAGGCTTTGGGGGGCACCTAGACCCAGTCAACACCACAGATTTTTTCTTCTCTGTCTTTCTGTCTCTGTCTCTCTCCCTTGGTCCCTCCCTTCCTCTCTCTCTCTTTCCTTTTTTCTTTCTCTCTTTCTTTTGGCAAGGTCTTGTTAAGTTGTTAAATTAGCCAGACTGGGCTTGTCGAAATCCTCCTGCCTCAGTGTTTGAGAGCGCTAGGACTAGAGGTGTGCTCCACCATGCCCAGCTGTTCCACTCTATTTTAAAAGACTATAATGCCAATCAAGATTTTCAAGCATTATTTGATTAGTAGCACATCAGAGACAATGATGACAGGTAGTTTTGGGTTTTGGTATTAAACAGTGTGATTCTAGCCCCTAACTTTTCTGAATTTTTAATTAAGGAAGAACAGCATTGCTTCTGATATTCAGAGACAGAAGCTATATAATCCTCCTTGGCAAGGTCTTCTGATACTTCATTAAATCTCCAATAAAATGATTTTCTCATGTCAGTTTCCAATCTCTTGCTTTATTTTCATCGGTTCTGTTTTTGTAGCATTGACTATAGTTCTTTAGAATGTCCCCCCTGAAGATATCACCCATTTAAAAGAGCAACCTCATTTGTCCTTTGACTTGATGTTGGTACACTTTCAGTTTCTAAATTTGGCTCCTACATTTAGCCCAACCTTTAGTTTTACTTCGTCTTACCCATCAGATCCTAGGCTTAAGAGCTCAGAGAAATAAAATGGTTGTTTCTGACCATATGGCTGTTTTACGAGAGAGAATTTCCTGGCTCTTTCCTAAATTTCTTCCTGTTTTCGTTACTCTGTACCTCTAAGCAGACACTATGGCTCCACAGTGGCAGTGCTTTTCTCACCATATGCCACTGTACCTCTAAGCAGACACTATGGCTCCACAGTGGCAGTGCTTTTCTCACCATATGCCATGCTCGCCATGTTGATTCCAAAGGCAAATCCATATGCTTTTCTTCCTGCATTGTTTTTGTGCATTCCGGGCTGTCATCATGCTGCCTGCCTTTACTTTTCCTTCCTCAAAGTGCCTTGAGTTCTATCAGTGTCACTGTGTGGTCTTGCTTTAAGTTCCATGTGTCCCAATATCAATATTTTCTAAATAATTCCTTCCATGCAGATTTTCCTGCTTCCAGCCAGATTATAGTATTCAAGTTGCCTCTGGATAGAATGTTCTGATTGTTTTCCTGTTTATCTCCAAATGGCCATGATGTTGATCATAGATTCTAGAATCAGACTGATTGATAACCAGTCACCAAACTCCCGACCTCTGTGACCTTATCAAGGTATTTAACCTCTTTGTCCCTTGGATATTTTTTCATTTATTAAAGAGGGAGAAAAATATACTTAGATCACAGTTGTTTTGAGAATTAAAGAAATTCTGGTCAGTTCTCAGAGCAATGTGATAAATAAGTACTTAATATTTTAATGTAACATTTAACTAATGTAAATAATGAAGATTTTGGGGGACAATTTCTAAAAGCTTCCAAGCATTTCAATTGGTTTTTAACATACTATGACATATCATAGAAATACTAACCATGCGTCACATTTGGATTAACACAAGCTCACAATTCTCAGTCTAAATTTACTCTAACGAGTGATAGAAAGTTGTCAAAGTCCATTTGTACAGTGAGGACATTGCTGGACTTGAAGTTGATAAAACCAGTGGCACAGCTCTGAGATTCACCCATTAAGAGCTGTGGTTTTCCTAAGTGTTAGCATTTCTGAGTATCAATTTCCCTATCTCCAAAGTAGAGTCCATGTTATCAGCAACAGTGGTTTATTGATGATAGATCTTGCACCCCACTGAAGAACATTCACTCTGACTTTATTTGTGAATCTCAAATGTTTAGTTGAACACATGGGTAGATAGGCCATGGAAAGAAAAAATAGCATCATTGTAATGAATTATTTTAAGTCACGACCTCTAAATTTTCAAATTTTCCAAGAAATTATGATAATTGAATGGTTTTTTATGCCAGAAAGATTATCTTGTATTGTTTGTCCAAGAAAGTAAAAAGCACTTGAAAAGAATACCACAGCAGTAAAACAGATTGCCACTGTTATCCAATTTATTTCAGCCTTCTGCTATGGCAGGATAATTTGTATATAAATGTACTTTCTCTTCTTTGCTTTTCTTTATTTTTTGTACTCATAATGAGTACAAATGAGGGTCCCTATTGTTCACCTATTAAATTTTTAATCATAGTCATTCTATAATGTATATTACCTTAGGCTAACCCATTACACTGTTAGAATCGTAGTTCCATTTTTCTCTTAGATAATGAAACAGGAAAGATTTTCCTGGTATGTTCAGTGGCTCTTCTCCTCACCCCCAGTTTAGATGCAAATTAGCTAGAGACAGAGGTTCATCGTCAAATTTGAAACCAGGTAAATTTGGGGTGATTAGCATCCTATTGATTACATAGAGCATACTTTCTATCTCAAATTTTCATTTTCTAGATGGCAGAAATGGAGAAGTCTGTGAAATTAAGTAATTTTGTTAATATCCACTTCCAGGGCTACAACTATTTACCAGCTCCGTTTTTAGCTCTCAGCCTTCCAAAGTTTCCTCCCTTTCAGGAGGTAACTCTCCTTGTCATGGACTGCTCTATAGATAACTACTTAGTTTACAGGAGGAATGTTAATTCTATTAGGAATTATTGGTTATTATTTATTCTTCAAATAATCTCATAGAAGAGATGTGTCATGTTAACATATATTTTTTTCCTAAGGAAATATATGCAGAGTAGGCAGTAATTTCTTCAATAGTTTGCATTCAAAATCCATATCTAACTGTACTACAAAACTCAAGATGATTTTTATACCATAAGGAGCCTGACAGTCTTCACTTCTATGCCAACAGAGGAGGTATATTTGTTCATATTTCATCCTTTCCTGCTGCCAACACTCTCACTACTAAAACTCATTGAAGTTCTACATATTTATATTTTCTGGTCAAATTCTTTAACATATCTGCAGCTTTACCTAAATTGTCTTTTTGATCATTGACATGTACCCTCTATATCTTTTTTTTTTTCTTTTTTTTTTTTTTTTTGGAGACAGGGTCTTGCTTTGTAGTTCAGGCTGGCCCTGAGCTCACTATGGTGCCCAGGCAAGCCGCCGCGAACTCAGCAATCCTCCCGTCTCTGCCTCCCGAGTACTGGGATTACAGGCGTGAGCCACCACGCCCAGCATTATATGTGGTAACCGGGGATCGAACTCAGGTCCTTACGCTTGCGAGGCAGGCGC
>PVIC010024071.1:0-26341 GCA_004025085.1 Thryonomys swinderianus
ACAAGGAATTTTTTAGAAGGAACAGCCTGGGCTTTCACCAAACCAACAAGCAAATGTACATATTTCCTTCGATAAATTACTTTCACAAGCTTTCCCTTGACATACATAAGGTTTTTGGACTTGTCATTAGTTCTCTCGATCTTTGTCATAGGGCAAAACTTTTATCATACAAAATCTTCTCATATCAAAAGCGTATCTCATATGGTCTTTTTAATACTTTTATCTATCTCACTATAAACGTTTTATGACAAACTTGGCTGCAGCCACTTGGATTTTAAAATGTCCTTTCTTCCTTTTTGTCCTCAGATTGTTATATTTTAAATTTGACTGGCTGCCAACAGCACTCTAAGTAACCTTGAATCAGTATTCTTATTTTGAATCAACAGAAGGCACAGAAAAGAGCAAGTTAAACTGTAATTAAAATTTAAGGATTTTCAATGCACAAGAAATGTTTTTAATGCACAAGTTAAACAAGAATATCAACTCAAATCGGAAACCAAAAGTACACGTATCAATTTGCTAAAATTTGTAATTCGATTCCTTCTGTAAAACCTAAGCCCTGGCAGGACAGAGTTGGGCTCCTCCACTTTGACCATTCAGCCTCGGGTTGGGCCTGCTTTGTCTTCTAGATGCCTGCAGGCAGTGTCAGGGTAATTAGGCTGAGCAAGCACTGGCTTTGGGGCTCGGGGAGCAGGAGTGCCCCTGTCACCATCTCACTCTATAGTCTCCAGAGCTTAGCCAGATTTTTATTTCACTTATTCACATGTACTTCTCCATTTTCACTTTTTTTTTTTTTTTTTTTAGACAGGGTCTCACTTTGTAATTCAGGTTGGCCCTGAGCTCACTATGTAGCCCAGGCAAGCCTCGAACTCAGCAATCCTCCTGCCTCGGCCTCCCGAGTGCTGAGATGACAGGTGTGAGCCACCATGCCCGGCACAGTGCTAGGTGGTATTGATTGCTGGTGGGCGTGAGTCACCACGCCCAGGATTGTACGTGGTTACTGGGGATCGAACCCAGGACCTTGCACTTGCCAGGCAGGTCCTGGAACCACTGAACTAAATCTCCGGCCCCCTCCACTGTCACATTTTTAAATAAACCTGGATGTGTGTTTTGTTCAATTCGTCTTGAGTCTGATTAGTTAGTACATCCACTTTGTGAGTTACTTTTTTTTAATGGGCTTTTCCTAGTCCTCCTGGGGTTTTTGGTTTTGTCTGGCTCAATCTATATTAGATTACTTGTGTTAGATTACTTGGTACAACATAGGAAGTTATCAGCCTCCCCTCTGTGCTAATGAGAGTTTCTCCCTTGGGCCCCCAAGCCCTGTCATAGTCCCAAAGCGGGCTGTTGTTCCAGGATCATCCTAAACCCCAAGAGGCTCCATTGCACTGGGTTGCAGGAGCGCTGAAGTCTCTCCTGGTGGCTCCAGAGGCCTCAGGATTCCCGAAGCTCGGGCTCCTCTCTGGCCTGCAGGCAGAGGAAACAGTTCTTTTATCTCCAGTCCCTTGGAAATCACCAGAAATGGTACCGAATCCATGAGACAGGAGAGACCAGTGAGGAACAGGAGAACTTTATTTTAGGTGAACACCATCTCAATGGACTAATGCCAAAGGAAGCGCATTGAACGAAGAAAAGTTTTAATTTTTATACATTTTGCTGAAGGGGGTGTCTTTTTAGTGATGTAACAAGTGGGCTTATTGAAACGGGACGAGGACAGACAGTGGTGCAACTTAGCTTTGGAAGAAGACAGAGCCTTATGAATTGTATGAGAAAAGAGTGTCACGAAATATGTTTACAGAACATAGTTGTCAATTTTATCTGTACCAGAATAAGGAGACACAGTTAGAGTAGAGAAGGAGAGAGTGATCCAAGGAGAAGGGGAACCGCCTAAGGCTGGAAAGAACTTGTTTTTCTTTTAAGTCTTACTTCAGTTCAATCCCCCTTACTGCAAAGACAAAACAAAACAACCCCACAAAAACCTAAACAAAACAGAAACCACACACATATATACAAGTAAAACCAAAAACTCATAAGTCACTTGCAAATTCAAGGAAATAAAGAAGGAAGGGCTCATGAGATAACTATGTTCTGTCTCCTTGGTTAAAGAAGCTAAAGGTTTTGAGTGCTTTATCTTCTGAGACTCTCTTTTATGAGCAGCTCCTCTCTTATCTGGACAAAACAAGGATCATTCTCTTCCCGTGCAGAGGCACAAAGTCTTACTCTTTTGAAGGCTCTGATAATGTTTCTTTATGGAGACAGTCACAATGGTTTGAAAGAATGCTGTGGCATTAACAACACTGGTGGTTATTTAACCCATCCCAACAGGACTGAGGTGTGGTTCTCCTAAATGCTACTGAATTCTTCTGTGATCCACAGAAGTATTGGCTTGGGGTCACTTGTACAAATGGCCAGTGTTCCTTCCTTCTGAACTGATCTTGGCCAACCTCACCCTTAACAGTGATAAAAACCAATGATGAAGGAAAGAAGGAAAGAAGGAAGGAAGGAAGCAAGGAAGGAAGGAAGCAAGAAAGGGAGGAAGGAAGGAAGGAAGGAAGGAAGGAAGGAAGGAAGGAAGGAAGGAAGGAAGGAAGGAAGGGAGGAAGGAAGGAAGGAAAGAGAGGGCTGATGCTTGGTGGGGAGACAGGAGGTAGGTTTGCAACAATAGCAGCACAGTGATCTGTAGCCAGATGGAGTCAGATTAGATGCCCTTGGGAAGCAGGCCCTCAGTCTCCCAGGCAGAGAACTGTTCCTTGTGGTGATCTGCAATTGCTGTTAGCTGATGAGATGTTGCTGGAGGGTGGACTGGGCTTCCTTTACTGAGTCTTCTCCAGCAAAATACATCTGGCTCAGATTTTTTGGCCCTTGCTTGTTGTGATGTGTTGAAACCCAAGGGTGTCAGTGAACTTAATTAGAACCAGACACTCTCACCTGTCCTTACAGCTGCTGCCTTTAAGCCCAAACTAAGATTTAAAAAACAAAACAAATATTCCTGTATCCTCAGTGTCAATAATTGTTGAAAAGGTGAGCACACACACACACACACGCACACACATGCACACCCCAGATTTACCTCTGTTGCTGAGTGGTGTAAGAGGATTTTAGTTTACTTAGTCACTTTTTTATGTCATCCTGCCTTCCTTGCTTCTGGTGCTTTCTAGCCACTCTCCAAGCTTGAGCTTCCGAGTGTTAGGGGGAGGAGCTCTGGAGAGGTGTCCCATCTTGTGGAGTAGGGTGGGGAAAGCAGGAGCTAGACCAACACCCTGTCTTCCTGTAGGGAATTCCTGCTCTGGTGTGATCAATGGGCAGCCTGGGGTTTTCACGTCAGACTTCTGTTTCCTGAGTTGCAAAATAGCTATAAGAGGCTGCAAAGGCCATTGGCTGCTCAGCCTTCCCTTATTATGGACGGAAAAAGGAACTGGGGTTCAGGGAGGTGAAGTGACTGCCATACTCACATGGCCGGTGGGAAGTATAGGGCTCCAGCTGTTATTGCTTCAGCTGTCCAGCTGTTGTGCAGACACACAATCTGGGGAGCAGGAAACACAAGGACAAAGAGAAACATATCTCCCGGGGGAAATGAGAACCAGGAGCAGTCACGGTGCCTCTTCAAAGACAAAGAGGCAAGGTTTGGGGCATGGTGAGTTCTGTGACATACCACGGGAGAGAGCTCTCAGTCTTGCTACCTTTGAGGACATAAGGACGACATGGACAGGGCTTTGAGGCTTTCAGTGGGGAATAGGACTAACAAGGGCCAGAGGCCATCCCAGCTCCTCATTGCTGGAGTCTGGATGTTCTACTTTGCTTGGCTTTCTTTCTAGGTCTGGTGTCCTCTGGGAGGAATTTGCCATAATCTGCTATTCTTGTTTTCAGACTCACCAAGAGATGCAGACAGGAGACATATGCTTAGCATGAATGATAAATCACATTTAAAATTATCATTTCTTTCATTGTAACCCATCTTACTTCATACCATGTGGGTTTTCAGAACTGAGAAATTAGACAAAAAGTCATAAGCTAACAAAATAGGAGCTTTCTGCAGGTTTTAGGGTTGGAATTGGGCTGCCTGATTTATGGGGATCCCTTCCACTGGGAATAGAGAGCCATGCGTCAGAGTGCTGGGGCTTTATTCCTCCTGAAGACGGCCGGTAGTGGACACTGTCCAAGCTCCATCTGTTTTGTAGATTAGGAGAGGCACACAAAGCAAACTGTTGTGCTCCTGTCACTTCCAAGGCTCCTGATGGCTGGGATGGTTGAGCACTAACATGTGGTGGACAGGATTTGGCCCTCACTGGATGATCTCCTTGAAGAACGTTTGAACACCAGCTTGTGACTACTGACAGGGACATTTAGGCGGCTGATCAGCCCCAAACCCATTTTTAAAATAGATTTTATTTTCTTTTCCTCACTCAACACATAGCATTTTGTCATTGAGAGTGAATTACATATAAACAATGAATAGTATGCTTTAGAATAATCAGATTATGCATTGTACATTTTTGTTAGAATCTCTATTTTTATTTCCAACAACAGCAAAAACCAGATTATTTCCATTAATTGAATGTTTATGATATACCAGGGACTATTTTAAGTGTTTCACTTATTGTTTTCTTTAATCCCCAAAACAGTTTATGAGATGAGAAAACTGATGCTGACAGAGGTCAGGTAACTTGGCTAAGGTCACACAATAATGATGCAGCAAAAATCACTATTCAAATACAGGTGGTATGGTGCTCAAGGGCACATTGTTTTTTTGTTTGTTTTAAATTGAATTCTTTATTGGTACAATTTATATATGTCTCACAATCACACATAAAATTGGGGAATTTGCACATTTTTAACCGCTTACATTAGTCAGCATTTTCATTGCCATACAAAATACCGGGAAAAGGGTTTATTTGGTTCATGGTTGCGGATGATTCAGTTCATGGTTATCAGGCTCCAAAGGTGGAACATCATGGAGGAAGGGCATGGTGGAGCAAAGCTGCTCATTTCATGTTACTGGGAAGTAGAGCCCAGGGAAAGAGCACCAGTAAGAGATACAGTCTCCAAAAGCACACCTTCTGTGCCCACCACCAGTTGGGCCCACCTGCTAACAGCACATTCAGCTATGAAGATTAGTGAATGAATTCATTAACGAGTATAGCACTCTGTGACCAAATCAGCTCTCTAGGAGTCTTCTAGTCCAGTCAAGTTGATAATTAAGTTTAATAGTCACATCACTACTCTTCATTTTTTTTTCCCAATGAATAAAATTTGTTTGAAGTTAGGTGTGTGTTAAGAGCTGGGGGTAGATATAGACATGGGATAAAGAGTTCCAGTTGATTCTTCTTTTTCTCTTTTTTGGGTGTTTTTTGAGACAAGATTTCACTATATAGTCTGAGTTGGGCTTGAACTCATGGTGATCAACCTGCTTCAGCTTCCTGAGTGCTGGGATTACAGGTATGTGCCACCGCCATGCCTGGCATAGGTGATTCTTCTTGTGTGTGTGTGTGTGTGTGTGTGTGTGTGTCTGGTAGGACTTTTCTAATTCCCTGAGCCTTTGCAGAGCATTTGAGGCACAGGACTGCTATGAGCCTCAGTAGGTGGACTAGCCTCCAAGTGGGATGTTAGCACCACTTCCTCTATAGGGTCAACGTGGGGAGAAGGAGAATGGTGGGAAGCCTCCCAGGTATACTATTATTTATCCCCCTGTGTAATCCTGTCTCCTAGAAAATGGGTTGGGTTCACAAATGAACTAGGACAGGGTGATCGGTACCACTTCCCAAATTGGTTGAAAGGGCTGTGCCTTCCAGCATGGATGCTCACTTTCTGTTTGTCGCTTATCTGTTGGGAACTACCCGCCATGTTGTGTGGTAGCCCAATGGTGAGTGAGGTTATTCAACAAACGAGCAGGTGAGATAAGTGAAGCCATCAGATGAAGCTGCAGTCCTGGTTGGCACATTCCTCACAACCTCTTCATTGACCTCAAGTTGGAGTCAGAACCACTTGCCTAAAAGGCACTTGGATTCCTGACAGCCAGAGTTTGTGAAACAATACAGGCTTGTAGGTTTCAGCTTTTAAGTGTGGGTATAACTACTGTGAGGGGGAGTGGAACCCATGTCTTCCTTCTTTACCTACCTAGTTGATGAGCTGAGCAGTAGGCAATTTGTATGTTTGCCCCAGGACCCCCTGGTGGTTCCTGGGTGTGGTCTGAATATACAGATGTACTGAATGTCTGAGGGTTGGCAGGAAAGAAAGCTTTTCAAGCAACCAGCAGGGTATGGACACCTGATTATGGATGCCTCTGTCCTCCCTGCTGAGTTTGTGAGGAGACAGTTTGTCCGGTCTCATGGGAAACACCCAATGTGCTTTCCCTCATGGTTTAACCATCCCATTTCCCTGATTCCTTCATCAGAAAACTTTTTTTTTTTTAATGAAAGACTCCTGTATTAGACCCAGCACTGTTGTTTGTCTTCTCTCTCTGAGTTCTCAGTCACCCTAGGAAGCAGTGGATGAAAAAGTAACTGTGTGGGGTTTAGTAGGTTTGTGACATCCTGTTTTCATCCAGAACATCATGTGAGGCATAATCACAAAATATAGTGAATTTTAAGTTAAAGAATTATTACAGTAAAAACATATTGTCATTAATCTTCTTCAAACTATTTCCCTTCACTCTGAACACATTCATAGCATTCTCTCCACTTTTTGAACCAGTTTTGGAAATCCTCTTTGAAAGGGTCAGCAGTTGCACTGTTGTGGCTGGCTTGATGCTCTGAGTCAATTTAAAATGTGGACCTCTCATGGTCATTTTGACTTTGAGGAAGACCCAGAAATTGCACAGTAACAGATCTGATGAACAAGATGGATTAGGATGTAGGAAAATGCTTGTATAAACCTGCTTTTCCACCAGATGTCAAGCAGCAGCGTTCACCATATTTTTGATCTTACCTAAAAAGACACTTATGAAAGAAAAATTCTAGAACTGATTCAGAAAGCATCAGGGAGAGTATTTTGAAGAGATTCATGGCAATGTGTCATGCAATTTTAACACGCAATGTGTTTTGACTATCCCTTGTACTTATATTTGGACTCAGAGGAGTTGAAAGTCCTGCAGGATCCACGATCTAAATTCAGACAGGAGAAAAAGAATGTCAAGATTGGTCTCTGCCAGGCTTCTAAGCCTCTGTGTGCCTCAGCGTCTTCTCTGCCTTGTGGGGCCCATAGAAGTGACACTTCTCAGTACAGATGGTGCTCAGAGGGAGAGCCAGGAGCCAGGCATGCACACAGAGGGAGATCATTAAACGTGCTGAAACATGTGAACAACAAACACAGACCAAATCCTCTCAAAACCACAATTCCTCTCTGGCTATACATTGGGGATAATAACATTATGCTTGGCTTTGAAGGTTTTTATGAAGATTAATTTTTGCAAAGATTAATCACTTAATTAAATCAACAAATGTAGGACAGAATGTCTATTATGTGCCAAGTATTGATTTAGGTACGTGGAATGTAGTAGAGAATAAGCCCTTAAAAATTCTTGCATGATGAATTTATACTTAGGTGAAAAGACCTACTTACCCTATAGGAGGTAAGTCTGTAGGATTATAATTAATGCATGGAGTGTGGTACTTTTTTCATTGAACTTTGTTTTTCTTGGATTTTAGTAATTTGGGGAAAAAGGGTAAGTGTGTATGCGTGTGTGCGCTTGTGTGTCTGTATATCTGAGATGGGGATTTCATTATGTTGTCCACCAGGCTGGTCTTGAACACCCAAACTCAAGCATTCTTCTCACTTCAGCCTTCCAAGAAGCTGCAACCATGCCTGGTTAGACTTTAAACATTTTAATTGCTATAATTTGCTTACCATTTTCTAATTGTTGATTTCTCCAGCTTGGGGGCGTTATAAATAGAGCTGCTATAAACACTTCCGTATAATTTTTTAACAATTCTTGTGTGTGTGTGTGTGTGCGTGTGTGAGACAGGGTCTCGCTTTGTAGTTCAGGCTGGCCCTGAGCTCACTATGTAGCCCAGGCAAGCCTCAAACTCAGCAGTCCCCCTGCCTCTGCCTTCCAAATGTTGAGCAACCACAACTGGTTTAACAATTCTTTTGAGTTATTTCCACAAAATAAAATCTTAGAAGATTGTCAGTGGGTTAAAGACTATGTATATTCTTTGACTTTTGTTAGATAATACTGGAAATATTCTTAAAATATTTTGTGAAATTATTTAGCTACAAATATTTACTTTTAATTCTCAATATTCCCACAATTGAATTTTTTAAATCATGCAATAATTCTTTGGTATCTTAATAGATTAAAAATGCTCTTTCATAGATGGCTTAAATTTCATTAAGTTGAATATTTTTCTTTCATGTCATATACACAAATCTAGTTAGGCTAGGTTCAGATGTAATAGTATCTCAAAAATCTCAATGACATAATAATAAAAGTTTCTTCATTTTTTGCTCATGCAAGATTCTCACCTGAAGTTGACTTTTTACTTTCTTCCTCGTATTCTGACTCTAGGAACCTGATTAGAGAAAGCAGCTATCATCTGAAATGCTATTGGTCATTAAGGCAATGGACAAGAGAGGTAGCAAGTCACGTGTAGCTTATTAAATACAATGACTAGAAGTTACACCCGTCACTCCTGCTATTTCATTGCCCAATGTAAATCACATAGCAGTATCACTGTCTCTGTCATTTTATTGATTAATGCAGATCACATGGTCATAACTTATTACAATGCAAGAGATCTGTAATTCCAGCATTGGTCCAAGAGAAGATCCTATAATTGTATCATGTCATAGTTTACTATAATTTTCCTTTTTAGAGTGCACTATTTATTGATTGATTGCCCTTTAGGTGGTGATTCTGAGAGCTAGAAGAATGTGTAATTTTTTACTAATGTTCTTCTTTGGGGATGTTATACTTCAGATCATCACTCCACAGAACTCTGTGGTGGTCTTCTTGCTCCTTCTACTAACACAAAATCAGCATTAACTGGGAGTATTTTTTTCTTTTCTTTATTGGATGAGTCAGAACTGCCATCTTGAGAAGTCTTTGTTCACTCTTTCCTCCTTCCTGACAAGGATGGTGGTGGGCAAGATGGTCTCCTCAGGTTTTGCCTGTCACATCAGGACTGATGGTTGAGGAGGCTGAGAGTCACTGAGTGAAAGCATCAAGAGTGTAGGAAGTGGGCTGGGGATTTAGCTCAGTGGTTCCAGTGCCTGCCTAGCAAGGGCGAAGTCCTGAGTTCGATCCCCGGTAACCACATACAATACCGGGCATGGTGAGTCACACCTCCCAGCAATCAGTACCACATACCACCACAGCGCCGGGCATGGTGGCTCACACCCATTATCCCAGCACTTTGGAGGCAGAGGCAGGAGGATTGCTGTGAGTTTGAGGCTTGCCTGGGCTACCTAGTGAGCTCAGGGCCAACCTGAACTACAAAGTGAGACCCTGTCTCAAAAAAAAAAAAAATTAAGAGTGTAGAAAGTAATGTAAGCCTAGTGAATTACTTGTTCCCTTTCAAAGGCAAGCCAGCTGGGCTTTACTTCTGGTTAACTGGTGCCTCCTTTTGATGTCACCCATGTTAAAGACAGTGTTACAGAAAGAGTAAAGCGTGTTCCATTTAAGAATTTTGGTTTTTCATTACCAGAAGAAGAGCATATGTTTGTTTTAGTTAAATGCAGGTCTAGTTTTCTTTTCAAGATAAATCTGATAATTCTAACGAGAGGACTCTTTCTGATCTGATCTAGCTCTTTGGGTATAAATTAATTAGAAAAGAAACAGTCTCACTAGGTGAAGATACAGTTTTCATCTGAGAAGATACCCTAATAAACTAATCTTTATCAATAGAGTTTGCTAGCACTGGTTGGAATAGCCATATTTGGGGAGGAGTGTCTCATATACAGAAAGGGAGTAAGTTACCTGTGGAGAGGAACTTGTGTGTGTGTGTGTGTGTGTGTGTGTATGTCTGGTAGAACACACACAAATATATACACGTGAAAAGAAAAGTTGAGTTTTGCAGCTCAATACTGAGAAATGTATGTTTGGGTCAGTGGCCAGGAAGGGTGCATAGATCTCGTACACTTACTTACAGGGTGGGCTGGGAGCTCATTAAAAAAAGAGAAAAAAGCAGCATGCCCCACAATCCTCCTGGTTGTCTCTAGTCTAGGGATTCTCAGTTCTGCCTACATATTAGAATTATCAGGGAAACTTCAAAAATACCGATTTCCAGGCCTCATTCTCTAGATTGTCTCATTCACTTGTTCTTCGCTAGAGCCTGGGCTTCTATTTTTTTTTTTTTTGAGACAGGGTCTCGCTTTGTAGTCCAGGCTGGCCCTGAGCTCACTATGGTGCCCAGGCAAGCCTCAAACTCAGCAATCCTCCTGCCTCTGCCTCCAAGTGCTGGGATGACAGGCATGAGCCACCATGCCCGGCTAGGGCTTCTGTATTTTTTCAAGTGTGTGAGGCTGAGATCCCATGAAGTTCTGCTTGTGCCCAATATACAAAAACACCTATTTAGCACCAAACATCAGCAGTCATGCTTATTTTTGATTTTTCTTGCTTAACAGTCATTTAACCCTTTCTTCTAAGTTTGGTGTAGTGGGTTGAATGGGTTGAATGTATTGGGTCCCCATTCCACATCCTGAAACCTTTGAATGTTACCTTAGTGAGAAAAAGGCCTTTGTGAATTTAATTCAGGAAAGGTAGGCAACTTGAGATGAGATCATTCAAGATCACCAGGGCCTTAAATCCAATGAGGCAAAAAAAGAGGAGAAAGACATAGGAGAGTGAAGCCATGTGGAGACAGAGGCAAAAGTGGGAAGGAGGCAGCCATAAGCTGAAGTATGCTGCAGCCCCCAGCAGCTGGAGAAAGCAAGGAAGGATCCTACCCTGGATTCTCATAGGAGAAATAGCCTTGTGACACTGTAATTTCTAACTTCTGCCCTCTAGAATCAGAAAATCAATTTCTATGCACTTCTCCATTTTTTGGGTACTTTTCTAGCATGCAGTTTGCATTTTTTCCAGATTTTTGCACACGCTCTTTTGACAGACGCATGCTGGCACACAACGTACTCTACACACAGCAGTGCAGTGCAAACTCACAGCTGTGCCCTACTTAAGACCTTCCCTAATTCTCTGCTTGTTTTCTTCATTTTTGTCATTCTTCTTGGAGCGGTGCACTTTTCCCCCTTGTATTTATCCCTCTACCCACATTCCTGGATATGTTCCCTTTCTGTGTTTTCTCTAGGGTCTTACTAACTTAGTGCATTGGGGTGTAGAGAGAGAGGTGAAGGCAGTGGAGGTAAAGGATAGGAAGAGGGAAAAGTCTAGGATAGAAGCTAGGACCAGGACAAGCTCCATGGGCAAAATATATGATTGAAAGCCATTTGCAAAAAAGATCTTGCATATTGCCTTAGAGTTAGGGCAGTTGGTTCTTCAGAGAATGTTCTAGGTCTTCAGTTAGTGTTTCATGCAGAAAAACAGCTTCTTCTACTGAAATGGGCAGAGGCAGAGGGAGCAGAGGGGGCAGTGATACAATGCACTATTTACAATAGTCTGCAGGAGATGCATCCCAAGGTCCCATGGGGATGTGTGAAACCACAGGCAGTACTGAACCCTGTAGTACAATATATTTTCTATGTGTGCATACCTATCATAATATTTAATGTACAACTTAGGGATCATAAGAGATTAACAACAACTAACAACAAAATAGAACAATTGTAACAACACAATAGAAGTTATTTAAAACTCATGTATTGTTTATTTTTGAAATTTTCTATTTAATGTTTTTAGACCACAATGAACTGTGTATAGCCAAAGACATGGAAAATGAGATCACTGATTAGGACCATGACTGTGTAAGTGTTTACTGGAACAAGAGAAGTCTCACATCAGTCTAAATGTCACGCTGGGGAGCTGGGGAAAGAGAAGGAGACTCTTGGCTAGGTTTTGTGCTTGAGAGAGGTGACAAAGGGGAACCCAGGGAGATCCTAAGCATGAGCTGGGGAGCCCAGGGCCAAGTGAGAATCTTAGAAACTGGAGGCCACGAGGAGGTGCAGAGTGGCGGATCAGCCGGGCTCGCTGGACAAGACTGGATCAGCCTCTGCACTCCGCAAACCTAGACACCATCAGTGCAACTGCGGAGATCTGGCTCTGCAAACATGGGGTTTAAAAATGTAAGCTTTTAAATTTAGAACAGTTTGAGATTTGTAGGATTGTGAGGCAAACACAGGGACTGTCCGTGTGTCCCTCACTGGGTTTCTTCTGATTGCCTTCTTTTACCAATGGATGAACCAGTGTGAATGGATTGTCTTCAAGTTTGATTCAGATTTCCCATAACATTTCATTTCTGTTCCAGGATCCCATCTAGGACACCACATTACACCGAGTCCTCATATCTTCAGTGTGTCCTCTGGGCGGTAGCAAATTTTCAGCTTTATTTTGATGGAAGAAGTACTCGGCCAGGTAGTTTGTAGAATGCCCCTTGACTGGATTTATCTGGTGGTGCTTGTTGTAGTTTTAGGAACTGAACCTAAGACCGTATAGTCCATCATTTTTTTTTTTTTTAGGTAGATCTCTTCATGTTTCTCTGGCTGGTCTTGAATTTATGCTCTTCCTGCCTCAGCCTCTGAGTTTGCGATGACCAGCAGGTGCCACCGCTCCTGGCTGTTTGATGTTCTCATGTCAAACAAGGGGTGAATGCTGTAGGGAGGAAGACAGACAGATATAGATCATTCTCAGCACATCACATCAAAGGCACCATCAACATGCCTTCTGAGTATCACTGATTTATGCTGGATCTTTTGATGGAGGTAAGTGTTTTCAGGTACCTACAAGGTAAAAAGCTACTCGTTTCTTTCTTTTCCATATATTATTATTTGGAAAGAAATCAGCATGTACAGCTTACATATAAGGAGTGAGAAATAATGTTTACCCGCTTAACATGTATTTGCCCTATGCAAATTATTTAAGATTCTGTACAAGTGATTTATCTCTTCTCCATTTATATACTCCATTTATTTATTTACAATTTATTTTTTGTCAATATTGGCTCATTGATATTTATTTGTTTATACATTGAACTATATACCAATGTTACCTTTTAAGTTTTTTTTTTTTACTTAAATTGTTCTAGCTTTTTTTTTTTCTTTTTTTTTGAGACAGGGTCTTACTTTGTAGTTCAGGCTGGCCCTGAGTTCACTATGTAGCCCAGGCAAGCCTCGAACTCAGCAATCCTGCCTCTGCCTCCCCAGTGCTGGGATTACAGGTGTGAGCCACCTGGCACTGTGGTGTGTGGTACTGATTGCTGGTGGGTGTGAGTCACCACGCCTATTATTGATGTATGGTTACAGGAGATTGAACCAGGGACCCTGGTCTTGCTAGGCAGGCGCTGGAAACACTGAGCTAAATCTCCGGCCCTGTTGTAGCTTTTGACACTGAGATCCTTTCCATTTAGTTCCTATGTTTCTTTGACACACACCTATCAGAGCAGGCCTTTTTGTATTTTTCACTTGAGCACTGCTTTACTTTGTCAGTTTCTGGCACTACAAGATGCTCTAGAATCCTCTTGCATATTTCTTGCTCCAGTTCTAGAAACAACCAGTTCTCCAAGGAGCCCTGGTTCCCTTTATTGGAGGGTGGGAATCATAAAGCAAGATCTGGGTAGCAGGTGTGCTCAATGGTACTTGATGGTGATTGCTTCTGGATCCTCAGAACTGACAGAACGAGGATATACACACACCTACGTCTATTTACACATAGCTATAAGGGTGTCTAAATGTCATGATCTGAAGCTACATGAAGACAAGTATGAGTTCGTACTGACGGCTCCAACTTGAATGTATTACACCACAGAGCACCCTGGCCTCACCTTCTATTTGTAACCTCGCATTCCACCAGTAAGAAGACTCTTACCACCTGCTCTCGTTTGATTTTTTTTCATTTCCAGTATATACATAGATTGGTTTCAAAGCTGTTAACCTGTACGCTAACTTTATCAGTTAGAGGCAGTGCCAACAGTGCGTGAGTAGCTCTGGTGTCCTCTAGCTGTAACTCGTTTCCTAAGTTAGGTAGGTGAGCACGTTATTACCCCACATTCTGCATCTCGTCCTGGGATCTGCTGATCAAATAAGCGATCAGCTCTAGCTTAAATTGAAAAATACCAGGGAAGGGCTCATATGTAGATAAGCCTTTGTCATCAGAAGAAACTGAATATTTGGATCAGAGACTATATCCATTGTCGTGTTTTGTGGTGATGTTGGAGAGGGCGAGGATTTAGCTCTATGGTACTGTGCCTGCCTTGCCACCACAGGGACCGAGTTTGACTCCTGGCACCACCAAAAATAAAATGATGTTGGACTGCTATCTTTCCATAATCACATAATTGGCATGGAAGAGAATTTTCCTAATGGAAATGGGAGTATTAGCTCTCTAGGAATGAAATAGAAAGAGAAGACAAAACAAAACAAATTGACACCCAAAACTTCTCTTGATTTCATCTCATAGCGCACATGCTCATCCTTTTTCTCATATTTATAGCTAAAAGTTTTACCCTTTTAACAAAATTGATATACCTTCCTTCCCCAAGGAGATCTCCGGGTCCACAGTTACTATGTGCGGTTGCAAGTCCAAGACTCCTAAATGAGCTATTTTCTCTCTTTCAGATTTGAATGTGACTCTACAGGGTCAGGCAAATTCTTCCCTCTAAACACTTGGATTCTACAAAGGAGAAAGAACAAGATAATGTTTAACTGAAGATATCAATCTTTAATGGAAGAACAGCGAAGGAAATGTTCTTAGGAACATATGTACTTTCATAATTCTCTTTGCATAATTCTGAGTAGATAGTCAACTACTCTACTGATGTTCTCATCTGGTTCTGTGGATGAGGCAGTCAGTGAAGGGTCTGGATCTGTGTATCTCGGGGACATCAGTTCCCATCTTCAGCTGTGCTAAATGTGTGTTCTTATTTTGTCTGCACACACAGTTCAGTTCTTAGTGCTCAGTGAAATTCAGATAAGTGTCTTTTCTCATGACAGCTGCATTTAGTAATCACTTTGGGTCTGTCAAGAATCTTATGTGTGTTTTTTCTTAACTCCATTAATCTTTGGGTCTCAAAGCATTGTAATTAAATTGTACCCAATTGTTTACTTTGAAAACCTTTTAAAAATACCACGGAACTGGAATTAAATTCTATTAATTTGTACAGAGCACCTGCAAAGGCAGAATGAGTAGCAATATGTGACCATCACAAAGATGATAAGACCAGAGATGTAAGGAGAGAATTGTAGTAATTTACCATCTCTTTGATCAGCTGGTGGTGTTTTGTTTTTTTTTTTTTAACATATCACAAAAGAAAGAAGGCTGTTTGCAGTTCATGGAGGATAATAATGCTGTGTTTTCAAGCAGTGTCTCGGCTGGTTGAGTTTTCATCATATTGCTTCTTTTAAGGATTCTAATCTCACTCTCTCTGTCTCTCTGTCTCTCTCTGTCTCTCTGTCTCTCTGTCTCTCCCTGTCTCGCTGTCTCTCTCTGTCTCTCTGTCTCTCTCTCCACATTTCCCCAATAGGAGACTGTTTGAAATATTTTCATTGAACAAATCAATGTTTTTAATTAAAAATACAAGTTTAATATACTTGTCCAATTCTCAAAGAGAATGACAGGATTGCCTCCTCATTCCATTTAGGTTGGGCTTATAACCCCACAACTTCCCAGAAATCATTCCTGTCAAGGTCACCAGACTGGCCTCCACACCTCCAAATCCTGTGTCCATTTTTATATTCATTCAAATTCTCAGAAGCTTGTAACATATTTGATGAGTTCACTCTTACTGAAAAATTCTCCATCTTGGCTCATAGGACCACACTTATCGAATATTATTTATACCTCACTAACTGTTCACCATTAATGGAAATGAAATAAATCATAAAAATTCTCAATTAACCCAATAAGAAGTAAAAAAAAGGAAAAAAATAGAATAAAGACTAGAAAAGATAAATACAGAACAAACAGGAAGCTATAAAACTGAAATTCTGCCACATGGATAATTAAATTAAGTATAAGTAGGCTAAATAGCCAAATTCATAGGCAAAGACAATCAGACTGGACAAAGACTCCATTTTATGTCATCTACAACAAACTTTATATATAAAGACATTGGTAGTTTAAAAGTAAAAGAATGGAAAATACAGTCTATCACTAATCCAGAGAAAACCAAACTGGTAATATTAATGTTAAACAAAGTAAACTTTAGAACAAAGAATATTCCCAGAGAAAAAGAGGATAAGTTTACGATAAAACAATCAATTTTTAAAGAAGATAAAACAATTCTGAATGTGTATTCATTAGCAATAGCTTCCAAATGTATGAAGCACAAACTGAGAGATGAACACAATTCACAATGATTGTTGAAGTTATTAATACTTGCTTCTTTATAATTTATTAAAAAAACAAGCACATAGAAGGCTTCAGCAATACTGTGATATAATTGGCATTTATGAGAAACTCATTCAAATGACAGAATATTCATTCACTCTTATTTGCATATGGCAAATTCGTTAAGATAGATCATGTGCTGGGCATAAAATGAATCTCAATGACCCAAAAGAAATGAAACCATGTGGCTAGTGTTCTCTAGTGATAACAATGATCGAAATCTACAACAGAGATCTCAGAGGGAAGGACTATAGAGGGAGAAGAGATGGGGTGAGATGAGATCCAGGGCTGAAACTCTTGAGAATACTAGCATGGGTAGCAGAAGAACTCTTCAAAGGGCCGGAGGGTTAGCTCAGTGGTTCCAGCGCCTGCCTCACAAGTGCAAAGTCCTGAGTTCGATCCCCGGTAACCACATATAATGCTGGGCATGGAGACACGCCCACCAACACTCAACACCGCATACCACAATGCCGGACGTGGTGGCTCACGCCTGTAATCCCAGCACTTGGGAGGCAGAGACAGGATTGCTGAGTTCGCGACAGCTTGCCTGGGCACCACAGTGAGCTCAGGGCCTGCCTGAACTACAAAGCGAGACCCTGTCTCAAAAGCAAAAAAAAAAAAAAAAGAAGAAGAACTCTTCAAAGAAGTAATGAGAAAAAATTATCAATGAACAGTGAAAGAAACAGAGAAAGGAGTCACGGAGGTTAAGGGGACAGAGAATTCCAAGAAGCAACAACGTCTAACAAGATCAGGATTGAGAAAGAGGCTCCAGATCCACTGTGTTGGGAGACTGGAGATTACTGGCAACCTCAGTAAGAGAGCTGTTGATGTGAAATGAGGAATTAAAGACAGTGAGTATGTGTTCTCTTTCCTGGGAAGTCTCTTTCCTTCTTGGGAAAACCAGGCATATAAAAACAAGTTCAGAGAACAGTGTCAGAGCAGGGAATTCTCTTTTTCTTTTTTTTTTTAGTTGATTGGTTTGTTGTTGTTTTAGAGATAAGAGATTTGGACATGTTTGTACCCTGAAGGTTAAGAGCTGGTAGTAAAAGACTGTTGAATATACAAGAACGAGGTGACTCGTTGGAACAAGACTCTGAAAAAGAGTGAAAAATAATGGATGTATGACTACATGTGGGGGAATTTATCCTGATACAGAGATGACAGGAGACAGTGTAAACATGAATGAAAATGTCCATGCAATGTAGGCTGAGATGAAAGTTGCCTGCACAGAGCACACCATGGATTTTTGACTTTCAGCATAACCTCCTGCAAGCTTTTCATCCCTATGTCCAACTTCTGCCTCCTGGTTATGTCTACTTAGACACCCCACCCCACTTTGTGCTTACCATGAATTAAAACAAAGTATCCCCCAACCAATTCCCTCCCTGTCCCCTCTTTTTTTCCTTTGTTCCCTCATGGCCCAGGCAAGGAACCTGGAGTCAGCCTGGTGGGTAGTGTGCTCTAGCCTTGAGTCAAATGAAAACTTGGATCTCACTTGTTAAAAGCTGCAGCATATGAGTTGGGCTAGAAAGGGGTTATCAAAATTTGAGGGTTTTTTTTTTCTTTGAGACAGTCTCTCGTTTTGTAGTTCAGGCTGGCTCTGAGCTCACTACATAGCCCAGGCAAGTCTCAAACTCAGCAATCCTCCTGTCTCTGCCTCCCGAGTGCTGGGATGACAGGTGTGAGCCACCGCGCCCAGCACTGTGGTATGTGGTATTGACGGCTGGTGGGCGTGATCACCACGCCCAGCATTGTATGTGGTTATTGGGGATCGAACTCAGGACCTTGTGTTTGTGAGGCAGGCACCGGAATCACCGAGCTAAATCTCCGGCCCCAAAATTTGAGTTTTGAGATGATGGAGAAATCAAAGACAGCTGGGCTACTTCAGATTGTCACAGTTCACGGAAGTCAGACAGAAGGCAGAAAAAGAATGAAATACAGTTCTGTGAGACTGGAGAAGTTTGAAAGGTTTGGCAGGTAAGAAGCAGCGTTTGAAGAAAGCACTGAGCTGGTAAAATGCTAGATATAAACTATTTCTATGGTGTTCCTTCGAATTTGTACATGAGCTTAGAGGAAGTCATTAAAGCAGCAGTTTGTTATGGGATCCCTAGACCTGATGAAGGTTCTAGCATCTTCTACCCTTCAGCTATGCAATGTGAGCTTTCTGAAATGGTTCCTTCTCCCTCCTTACCTTCATCCCACTATGACTCATTCTTGAATGCTAGATATCCTTCCCCTACAAATTTCCCTTCTCTGGACCCCAAAGCATACAGATCCCCTTTCTTTTTTTTCTTCTGTCCAGTTTCCTTGCACCTTCTGTTTCTACTCAGTTTAGAAATGTTAAAAAATAACTCCTCTCATAATTTTTCCGACTCTTGACAGAGTACATCCGGCCCGAGGCCAGCAATATTCATAAAAAATGAAAAAATATATACATAATAATGAAGAAAAACACTGATCCAACTTTGAGAAAGAACTTCTAAGAGTTTAGGTTTATAATTTGGGGCCAAGATGTTAGTTAATTGCTGTTTATTTTCTTTAAGACAAATATGGTGGCTACAAGCCTCATGGTTTCTCAAAAGTTCTTACAAGGCACCACAGTCATGCCCAAGACCCCTTCCAGAGCAGATTTAATTAGGATAAATGTTACTAATGTTTGGCCTGAAGACTGCTTGCTATGGTCCATTTGCCCAGCCATGAGGCCGAGAATTGCACATGCTGGGCCACGACTCCACTCTTGCCCCCATCAATTACCTTCGAATTTCATAAACTCTTGGTTGTGTGCAAACCCTCAGGCAAGTGTTCAGTTTCTTCATTCACCTCACCCACCTGGGATCACCTGTGGTTTTGAAACTAGAGTATTTATAACACTATAAATATAGCTCACAAGCTGGCCATCACTTCCCTCTTTAGCATCCTTATGTTTTTCTAAGACGAACCCTCCATTTGGTGGTAGATACACCCACTTTTGACAGAGAGGAATCTGGAAACAAGATCTTGTCAAAATTCAGTTCAAATATGTGGCTATGTTCACTCCAGCTTTGGTTCAGTGGCTGGAATCTGGTCCACACGCTCTTCTCAGAGAGTTAAACTGTGTATTCACTGAGAAACCCAATGACCTACTGGAGTGTTTGGTGATAATGGCTCTTTTTGGGTCCTGGTGTAAATGAAATAGGTATCCACAGCCATTGTGGAAGGAGGAGGAAAAGGAGGAACTTCAACACTGACAGCGGAGGGTAACTGCTGTCACTGAGGCTCATGAGAATGCAGGAGGCCACTCTCAGCTCACCTGGGAATGCCAGCCAGTGCCACAGGCAGAGGAGAAGGGGAGAGCAGTGTGGATAGCAGCTGAGTGGTATGCAAGTGAAAGCTCTGAATTTCACTAAAAGACCTGAATGAACTATGAGGTGGAAGACAACACTCATCCTGGATTAATTTGTGGAAGCCAGAGACTGGGAATAGTTTCCGGGTTATACGGCTGGTGAAGGCAGCAGTGTTCTTACTACTTCCTGTGGCTTGTACAAGGCTCAGGTGTGACTAAGACAGAAGGAAGACACTGTCCTTGTTCCTTGACTCCTGCCCTGGAGTTTGGCTGATTGTGGTTCTCACCAGGTGCCTCCTGCTTTTGCGGAATGCTCAGAAATGAGAAACGGGTATTTCTTTTAGCCAGCGTGGTTGAGGTACTGTCTCAGGGACAGAACAAGGAGGGTGAAATTCAGCAAGATCCACAGGAGTGGCATCCAGTGAAGAATCACCCGACTAGAGGGCTCCCTCTCAGAAACATACAGAGTATAAGGCCTTCCCCAGATCCTGGCCTCACTCTGAGGCAAGCCTGACTTTGGAGTTTAAACACGGTGCCCAGCCTCAGTCTTTGCCTAACTGAAGGGCCCTGCTCATCAGAGGACAGAGGCTTCTACGGAAGAGAAAGCCCAGTGTCTTGGCCTTTCAGAGGATGGCAGTGTCCCTGCATTATCAGGGGGAAAAGGGCCTGTGGAGGTTTGAAAAAAACATGGTGTAGGAAAAGACAAAATCCCACAGGTGACAGCACAATGCTTCTTTCATTGTTACCATAGCAAAGAATATTCATAGTAGCCAGTTGTGGTGGCTCATGCCTGTAATCCCAGCACTCGGGAGGCAGGGGCAGGAGGATTGCTGTGAATTTGAGGTTTGCCTGGGCTACATAGTGAGCTCAGGGCCAGCCAGAACTACAAAGCAAGACCCTGTCTCAAAAAAAAAAAAAAAAAGAATATTCATAGTAGAGTTACCATCTCTGACAATAGTGCCAAGTTCTTTGGCTGGATTAAAAATGAGTTTGTTCTTCAGGGATGGATAGAAAACAGTCTTACTGTTTAGTATGAATCCAAAGAACAATGGCATCACCAGAGATACAAGTCCGTTCGGCTTCTAGAATGTTCTAGATGTTTGTATCACCAGATCCTTCTTTCCCAGGTATGAACTCAATTGTAGGTCTGCCAGTGTCTTCTCTTGAACAAAGGTAACAACATTTTTGAAAATGCTTAGAGCCGAGTTTAGAAATGAGGGTAGACAAAATCCTGGCTCCAGTTACTGAATTTTTCTTTCTTTCTTTCTTTTTTTCCTTCTTTCAAGGTAAGAACAGAGCCTGCCAATGGTCTGCTAATTGTCTCCAAGTGAAAAGATGGATTCAGAAGAGATTTTAGATTCCCAGGGGCATAACACCCGTCATTTCACAATGGAGAATTATTTTTGTGGTATTTATTTTATGATTCCTGACCCTTGTTCTAAATCTTGCTGGTGTGTTTTCATTTAAAATGTATTAACTGAAACTTGGCATAGCAACTTGGCTCCATTAAGCTCTACAACAGCTTAATCCAGATTTTATTATACTGGGACTTGAATATATGAACTTTAATATGGGAGGAAGCTTGGGGATAAATAGAGTGATTTTAATAGTTACTATACATTTAACTCTTTTGGTTCCCTCTTGACAGTTAACTGGAGAGTTCGTGGTTGGATTTTGGTCTTTTCCGAATGTTGCAACAGTGATTATAGCTGAAGATGAAGAAGCGTCGTCCAGGCCTTGGGATAAGTGGCATTTTCAGTTCAGTGTTCAAGGGCCTGTGATTGTCTCAGGTTGACAGAGGCGAGTGAGTCCTGTCTCCTGGACAGTTGGGAATCATGGAGAAAACAGCTTCAACTCTCCTTGGGACATCATGATACTCACACCTAAATGCCTCCATGCTAGCTCCAAAGTCGGTATCCCGACTGACAGTCCTTCAGTCCTGCTCCTCCACTCTTTTCCCCTTCTGGAAGTGGAGACGCTGACAACCAGTCAGCCCTGCAATGCTGTCTTTCAATCGCAGTCGGTCTCTGCTGACCCCATCTTCTCAGTATGCTTGCAGGCTGTCCATTTCCTTCGACTTGGACTGCACTGTCACAAGTCCAGTAGCGATAGTTCTCACCTGGGGTCCCTACTAGCCTCTGGCCTCTCTCCCCACATCTGTCAGTGGCTGTGTTTCTCTCTAGCCTCTTCTATGGATAGAAGGATCTTCTCCAAGTAGAACCAGATAACCCCACAACTCGAATCTTATCCCTTTGATGGCTTCCTACTGCAGTTAGAACTAAACCCTTTTCGCCCCACGAAGACCCTGTGTGATCCAACCCCTGTTTACACCGCAGTCTCCTCTCAGGCTTCTAGCCCTGTGACCCACTCGCTCATTTAACCCCAGCTGGCTCCAACATTCACTCATTTAACCCAACAGAGCCCCAACAGGCTCTCCCTCAAATCAACCCCTGGCTAATGTTCCCTCATCTTTCAGCTATTTTAACTATTCCTGATTTTCTCCCACTCTGTTGGATGTCCTTCTAGACTCTTTCACAGCACTCTGCTTCTTTTCCAACCTCTGTGGTTCATTATTCTGAGGCATATCCTCTACTGCCCGCTTGATGATCTATCAATCTTTTAACTGATGCTTACCACAGTGCATACTTTTATATTTACTGTTATGACTGTGAATTTAACATTTGTCTCTCCCAGAAGACTCTAAGTTCCATGAGGGTTGGGTCATGTCTGTTTGGCTCACAAGTAGAAATCTAGCAATCAGGCCAGGGCCTGATACACAGCCAATAAATATTGGTTGATCCAAAAATAAAAGAGTGACATAGTTCCTGCCTTCAAGGAGTTATTACTTTCACCAGAACAAATCTGCTGAACCACTATGGTGTCCTCTCTAGATGGGCACAAACATAAATACCTGAAGAAAACATAGGAATTGCTCAAAGCACTATTAAGTAAAGTGAAAATCTAAAATTCAGAAAATTCAAAGAATTTTTGAAGCAGAATCTGACTGGTCTCTCTGTTAAGCTGTAAATTTGGGGGCATGTGGGGGAAAGGGCACTTCCCTCAGCTTGACCTTTGCATCCACAATATCAAGTTTCAAGGTTGAGCGGGGTGGGGGGGGGCGTGGAAACAGGATCTGCAGATGTGAACGGTGGCTACATTGTTGGTTTCTTCTATGTGATGTTGTTTCAAGTCCTCTTGTGAAACTGTCAAGATCTACATGTTTGTGGTCCCAGACATCTTACTGGTGAATCTTCTGACCACACTGTCGAAGGCTATGTTGGGCTGGTTTTGGTTCCTTCCTTCTCTGGACTTCTGGAGACCCCCCAACATCAGTTCTATGGGGAGCTTCTACAGCCCATCAGTAGCTGTGGGTGTCAAGTCCCTTTTGGTCTCCAGTTGATCATTGGGTTTGACATACTTTAGGTTAAAAGGACACAAGGAAGAGTCAATGTCTGTAGCACAGAAAAGAGTCCTCACTACAACTCAACCAGGCTGCTACAATTCTTGGATGTGCAACCTCCAGAACCATAAGAAAGAGATGTCTTTTTTTTTTTATAAGCCACCCGGTCTATCGCACTTTGTTACAGTTGCTGCAAGGGACTAAGACAGTTTATAAATCACTACTGAGAGAATGGAGTTTTCCAAACAAAGAAAACTAAAGGTGCAGAAAATCTTTATCACTAACCTTTCTGGCAGTGATGTATCTAGGGCAAAGACTCAACAAACTCAGGAGACTCTAGACAGGCTTGGGGGCTGAGCCCTGGGTTTTAATACCTTACAGCATTCTAAGGTGACAGAAGCTAGCGTTTCCCGGACCTGCCACCAGCAGGATTCCCCAACAGCGTCCTAAACACCTCTTCCTTCTTCATGTTGCTGAAGATGGAAAGGGGATTTTCTCCAGAGTTCTTCTGGTGAGTTTTTTTATTCCAAAAGGGAACTGAGATAATGAATATCTTATCCAGTTGGATCCCATGAGATGGAATGTATGACTTTAGATAAGGTCACATAACTAGTAAATGGCAGGCCCCTCTAAGGCCAGACCTCTGTTCCTCACTCTTACCTCAGATCCTCTGAGCAGTGCACTGTGCACGTATAGTTTTGGTTCTTAGCACTTGGAGTTATGGTACTCAAGCTTTATTGGTGTCAAAGTCTTGTTCATTGTCTTATTTTCTAGCTACTCTCAACCACCCACAGCCACCTAACAGTCCAGTGTGACGCGAAACTGGAGTAACTTTCTCTGTTCTGAATGTTCTTACCTCTTGGTCCTCTGTCCCGTCTCCCCAGCCCATCACAGCAAGAAGTGCAGACTTTCTGGACTGTACATGTGCTAAATCAGGAGGTCTTGACACCAAGGTTGGGAACGTGAAGTATTTAAAGCTTCACGACTACTTACCACACAGAAAATGATTCCCTTTCATTTGTCGTGCAAAAATATGTCTGAAACGTGGAACACAATCCTCACCATTCCCAGAGTCACTACCCAGGGCTTCTGTGAGCACCATTATTTTCTTTGGACCATTAAGTGCTTATACAGATGGATTTAATTATGTCTTTGCAAATCTCACTGAGAAAAATCTGGTACAAAAAGTGGGTCCCATTTTAAGTAAAGGCCATATGCAAAAATTTCATCCCATTTTAAGCCATACAATCTTGTTATATCTTAGGCAATTTTATAAATTGCCTAAAATCTTTTTAGCAACACGGAAGTATATATAAATAGTAAGATACATACACGCGTGCACACAGACACACAGAGAACTGGATTCTTTGAGAGCAAATATAAAAAAGATAAAGTAATGGAATTAATACCACAGAACGAGGGCCTGAAATAACATTTCCTTTTATATTTCTTACACTCGCACTAGTGAGAAGAGAATATGTGCTATTTTCCCATGCAAATAAAAAGTAATGCTAATTGAGGAAGCACAAATAATACAAACATGATTGTATCTGCTGAAGCCACTACTCATCTTTCAAGGTAGAGGGATGACAGTTTCTAAGGTCTCTCCCCTCCAGCTGTTGCATGTGTTCCGTGAATGTGAAGAAGGCCTCTGATGTCTCAGGATTCTATTTCTTCCTTCAGTGCTGCTCTCCGTAATTCCCTACCAGGAGCTACCTGTTTACTGTCTTCACTACCTGGAGGATTCAATCCATTACCTCCTATTCCTAGGAGTTTAAACGGGTAGATTCATGAATGGCACAGGTGGAGAAATAAATTCATTTGAATAAAGAGGCTGGCATTGATATTCTTGGGACTGAACTGTTTCTAAGCCAGAAATAATCCTCAAGCTTACAAAATTGGGAAGACTGATGCAATTTACTGTTGGTATCAGATGGCTGGATGTGGTGCAAAGCTCACTGGAAAAAGCAATAGGAAAAGCGTGAGCCACTCAGGTGGCTTGATAAGAACTAGTCCAAAGTTAGGCATGTTTTTATCACCAGGATTTTCTGCCATGCTCTCAGATTTCTGTGGACTATGAAACATTGAAATCTGATTGGATTCTGGGCCCAAAACAATTATCTACAAAAGTTCATTTAAACCAGGTGCAGTGGCACATGCCCATAATCCCAGCCTCTAGGGAAGCTGAGGCAGAAGGATCACAAGCTTGAGCACAGCCTTGGGAATTTAGTGGGATCCTGTTTCAAAATCAGAAGGCTGGGGATGTAGCTCATTGGTAGGATGTCCCTCGATTCAATCCCCATTATTACAAAAAAAAGCCCCAGTCGTTCATTTTTTCACTCGGTGCTCAGATGAGGTGGTGGAGAGATACGTGTGGGCAGTCCACCTTAATACTTTTTGGGGTGCGCCGTCGTTGTCACCTCCTTGGGAGGGGAGGGAGGTCTCTGGCTGTTACAGGTTAATTATGTCTTCCCGAATTCACGTGTGAAAGCCTTAAGCCCTAGACCCTCAGAATGTGACTGTGTTTGGGGATAGGACCTTTAAAGAGGCAACTGAGTGAAAACGAGGCCGTTAGATGGAACCTCAAACCAATAGAAAAGAAACCTCAGACACACAGAAGCAGCAGGGCTTTGATCTCCCGTGAAGACACATCTCCAAGCCAAGAGCAGAGGCCTCGGAAGAAACCAACCGTGCCGATGCCTTGATGTCCGACTCCAGAACGGGAGCAAGGAGAACCCAGGCGTTCGAGCCGCCCAGTCCGCGGCGCGGCGTCCCGGCAGCCCTCACCGCACCGAGCAAACCCGCAGCACTTCATCCCGCTGTTGCGCTGTGTCTTTGTCCCAGCGGACATCTCCAGGTGGAGAGGCCCGTAGGCCATCCTAAACCGAGGCGGTAAGTGGGGCTTTGGGCTGCCGGTGCTGGGGCCGTGTCGGAATCCACCCCGTGCTGCTGGTGAACGAGACCTCTCAAAGACAATAAAAAGAGATACAGGGGCAGGATGCAAATGTGGGGCACACAAACACGCCCAGGAGGTGGAGGGTCAAGGCAAAACCGAGCCAGGAAGTGGAGCAGCTTTGGCAGAGGTGTAGAGACCCCTCTAGGTGCCGACCTTCTCCTGGAGAAGAAAGCCTCCGGGAGGACGGGGCCAAACGACAAAGACCCTTTCACAGCCACTTTATGGTCCGAATCTCAG
>PVIC010024072.1:0-18875 GCA_004025085.1 Thryonomys swinderianus
AGGGGAGGGGAGGGGAAGGAGGGAAAAAGCAGCAGCTCCATCTGGGAGCAAGAACTTTCTCTTGGTTCCTACTCTAATATTGCAACACACACCACTTTTCCTTTACAGTAGTAAAGAAGACAAAGAATACTATACTTAAAATTCAGTGTAATAATTTCTCAGTCTGAGAGTATCATTAGCTAAAGAGGCTGATCATATATAATATTAAACATCATATATAATATTAAACATCATATATAATATTAAAATATGAATAAATAAGTAAAAGATAAGCTATTAAATCAGCAAACTGAGTGTGACAAATCCTGAAAACTGAGACCAGCCATGTCCTAAGAAGTAGACAACCAGCACATCAGTAGTTGAGGATACTTGCAACTGGAAGCTTAACTACACAAAAATAAATATTTGTATTTAGAGTCCAAACTACTAACTGAATATAGGGAACATTTATTTAGATTTCAAACATATCACCAATTGTACCTACTTTCATTGAGAAATGAAGCAATGGATAATTCTAATTTAACAGTAAGGTAAGCTGAGCAAGCCTTTGATATAACTTAGAGATATCAATATTTAAGTTTTTAAAACCTTAATTCTAGTTATGAGTTTTCTTTCTGCTGACCCCTTCCTGAACTTCTTATGTACTGTTCTGCAGTACAAGCTTATGCTTCTACTACCTTTAATTCTGAAATTTCTGTCATGTAACTACCTATATGGAATTTACTCTCATTATTAACAAAGATCAACCATTGAAAGATGCAAGGATTCCAATGTACTCTAGCATGAGTATTACTTTCACGGTGCCCATATTCTTTAATTAAACAATACTACCAGCAGAAAATGGCTTTTAAATTCTTTCCAAATATCCATTAAAGTATATTTAATCTTTTCAAAATGGATAAATGCAATTTTACCATATGTGCAATAAAAATCTCAATTGCAAGAAAACTACTTAAATATTTCATAAAATATCATACAAAGTTAATATATTTTTAATTGAATTCTTTATTGGCATAATTTATATATATATATATATATATATATATATATATATATATATATATATATAAAATCACGTATAACATTGGGGAATTTGTACCAGTATATGACACAAGTTAATTCTCATTTTTTCCCATATCCCTACCCACCCACCCCTCCTCACCCCCTTTATACATGCTCTTTTATTTTCTTTCTGTATCATATTTACTCCTTCCCCTCATCACATTCCCACACCAAGTTTCCTATAGAAATTTTCCACTCTATAAAAGCTGTCCTACTTTCTAGAGCTCATTTGCATCTATAGGTGTTCATGTCAAAGAGAAGATCCGGAAATTGTCTATCTGTGATCTATTGATTTTACTTATTAGTATATCCTCCAGGTGTCTCCATTTGTACATAAATGGATCGATCTTGTCATTCTTTATGGCAGAGTAATACTCCATTTTATTTAAAAGATAATAAACAAAGATTTTTTTTTTTTGCTTTTTGAGACAGGGTCTTGCTTTGTAGTTCAGGCTGGCCCTGAGCTCACTATGGTGCCCAGGCAAGCCACCGCGAACTCAGCAATCCTCCTGTCTCTGCCTCCCGAGTGTTGGGATTACAGGCGTGAGCCACCACGTCCGGCATTGTGGTATGCGGTATTGATTATTGGTGGGCGTGTCTCCACGCCCAGCATTGTATGTGGTTTCCGGGGATCGAACTCAGGACCTTGTGCTTGTGAGGCAGGCGCCGGAACCACTGAGCTAACCCTCCGGCCCAAGATAATATATTTTTAACAATTGTTTAAATTTATTGACAGTCTGTTTGGGTTTTGTTTTGTTTGGTCCTGAGGATCAAATTTGGGACCTTGTGTTTTTAAGGTAGGCACCGGAACCATCAAGCTAAATCCCTGGCCCAAGACAATCTTTATAAATCACATACTTCTAGGAAAAGTGATAATTATAAGCAAATATGAATAATTTTTACCGAAGTTCTAAGACAAGAAATAAAGTCAATTAAGATTATTTTTCAAGTTTTAATTTCAAAGTTAAAAAAATGAAATTTTAAAGAAACCAACAGAAAAGGCTCCTTACTAGCTAATCCAGTCTTAACACCATTTTCTATAACAAAATACTGAAAATTCAACTTGCTAAGTGAAATCCTGACTCTCTTGCCTCAGAAATACTCTTGGCTTTCAGAAAATAACTAACCAAAAGGTAAAAGAAGATGCTGGCAAACAAAGGAAAAACTATTTCTGAAACATAGCTGATACTAAAACATCACATTATTTCTAAATTCTTTTTATTACAATGTATTTTTATATCTCAATCTTCCTTACAATCACATATACAAACAAATCACAATGAATGCTGTTACAGAGAGAACATATTTAACAGAAATCACCTTTTCTGAAGAGAATGTGATAGAGTTTAGTGGTGAAGGGAAGAGTAAAAACAAGAAACACATAGTTGAATTTCTGTTTAGACTAAGCATGTTCCTACTATGGCAATAAGACAATGGAAATAATATATCCTCCTCTGCAAGGAAGCCAAGCCCTGAAGAGAGCACTTAAGAGCTCTGGGTCCCACCCCTATGAACCGTACAAATGGGATCTCTACAGTTAAAGCATCAAAAGATTTTCTCCCCCCGGATCTGTTTTGAAGCACAGGTACAAGCATGCATACAAGAAGAGACAAAGTGGTCTAGACTATACCAGACAAGCCAACTTACTAGAACAGTAATAGGACGCTCGGCAAAACATGAGAGCTCAGTTAGACCCAAATGCGTCTTATATTCATATGTACTCAGCTAAACTACATTAACGTCCAAAGATACTGAGTTCAAAGATAAGTTAGTCATGGTCCTTATACTTGAGGGCTTTAATAAAGCATATTAAGGATAAAGAGATTAAAGACGTATATACAGAATATTTGGGGTGTGAGGTACAAACGTTTAATGTTTTCAAGATGTTTTAAAGGCCTTCACAGTAGTTGAAAGCTTTCCGAAGTTTGTCAGAACAAGTTTCCCTGATTCCCAAAGTTACCAAACTAAAAATACTTCAAAGTTCTTACTTCAGTCAGCTGGATCCAATCTGTGGCTTGCCTTTTTCTCCTTTACTTTTTGGTAAAGAGGAACTACCTTAGGCCACATATAAAACATATATTTAATGTAGAGAAATAATAATTTCCTTTTAATATTTTAACATTTAAAGAGAACAAAAGAGGAAGACCACAGCTTGGACGCTCTTGCTTAGATATTCAGAAATATTATCTAGAATCTGTAGAACAGTTACACCGATTCCTATTTATGGGGTTCTAAGGTCCTTATAAGGAAAAGCCGAAGTGCAAAGTATAAACCATGGGAAATGAGCAGCAGATTACATGCCCACGTGTGAGGACAGAGAACAGTGTCAGGCCAGGCTGGTCTGTTTCTCTCCCAAGTTCAGGGGGCTGTCAGTACCAGGTGAGCCCGACGCCTCCTGAGAGGGAGCTGGCCAGGAATCCAGCCACAGTGAGTCGCCAGGGGACGCAGCAGTCTTTCAGCTGGGGTGAGACCCCTCCCTTCCCCCGTGATGGCCAGAGGTACCAGAGGAGGGACTCTGGCCAAGCATCCAAGACTGACAGCCCCCTTCGTCCCTGTACAATGCCGCACCCTCCTTGATCAAGGGATGGGAAGGGAGCTAGGCCACACCGATACGGGAAACGCTGCTACAACCAACAGCCCAGCACGGAAGGGCTCTTTGTGTCCAGGGTCTGGAGGCAACACAGGGCCTGGAAGGCACCGCCAGAGAAACCGAACCATGACGAGCACCAGCACTGGAAGTGCCCTTCACACACTGAAAGGGAAAACTTGGAGCCCTGATGGCACTGAGTAGACAAAACAAAGTAATGCCACAAAGATCCTGGTAATTAACCTGCCACTGAAACCATCGCCAGTGAAGTGGGCCACTAGAGGACTGTCTGGAGAACATAAAAGATTTAAACAGGACTCACGGTACCCTAACATATTAAATGTCTAGGGTGCAATACTTAAAAGTCAACAAGAATCAAGAAAATCACAAATTGAATGAAAAAAGATAGCCAACTAATACCAAGAGAAAGATCGCATGTTAAAAGTGTCTGGCAAGGATTTTAAAACCACAAAAATGCACACTAGGGGCTGGAGATTTAGCTCAGTGGTTCAGGTACCTGCCTCACAAACGCAAGACCCTGAGTTCGATCCCGGTAACCACATACAATGCTGGGTGTGGCGACTCACGCCCACCAGCCATCAGTACCACATACCACAGTGCCGGGTGTGGTGGCTCACGCCTGTCATCCCAGCACTCGGGAGGCAGAGACAGGAGGATTGCTGAGTTCCAGGCTTGCCTGGGCTCCATAGTGAGCTCAGAGCCAGCCTGAACTACAAAGCGAGACCCTGTCTCAAAAAAAAAAAAAAAAAAAAAGCACACCAGTTAATTCTTTTAAAAAAATCAAAAAAGATTATCTCAACCATAGAAATAGAAATTTTGAAAGAACAAGACAGAAGTTCTACACCTAGGAAATAAAATATAGAAAATCTAAAAACTCACTGAACAGTAAATTCAAGGTAAGAGGACAGAACTTCTGAACCCAAAGAGATTAATAGAATTTATCTGAAAACAAAGTGAGGGGAAAAAATGAAGAACTCATAGAATAATGGTAAAAGATTCAGAATCTGTATCATCGGAGCTCCAAACTGAGAGAAGACTAGCACAGAAGGGCAGCTAAAGAAATAATGGCTATAGGGCTGGGGATTTAGCTCAAGTGGTACCACTCCAGCCTTGGATGCACAAAGGCCGAGTTCGATCCCCAGTACCGAAAAAAAAAAAAAAAAGGAAACAGAAATAATGGCTGAAACTCTCCAGAATAGCAAGACATAAATCTGGTAGAACTTTGCATAGAATAAGGCCCAACAAACTCAAGCTAAGACAGTATAATTAATCTTCTAAAAGTTAAAGACACGTCTTGAAACAGTGAGAAAAAAAAACTTTCTCTACACTAGAGCACCAATCCAAATGACAGATTTTTCCTCTAAAACCATGATTTCAACAGAAAGTGGCACAACCATTAAAAAAAAAAAAACTACAAGTACTATACATTGGAAAACTATATAAAGAATGAAGAGAAAATGAAAACATTCTCAGGTCACAAACTTAAAAAAACTTCTGAGCAAAACCCAAATCCCAAATTCCTAGGTCCAGCGAGTTGTTCTGTGGATCCCAGTTACTCTTATACAGCAGAAACTAGAGGCAAAAAGCTAATTAGGATAGAAGGCACATCATAAAAATGGCTCCTGGGACAACTGTACCTTAACATCCATAATAACTGTGTGACAAGAGTCAACAGAGCAGATCTGTTTCGACATGGTTCATGACTATCTCTTTCGCTGTGCTCACAACTGGTGGCTAAACTGAGAACTAAACTACTGGCATGTTCGAAATGTACTAAGTAACGTCAGCCCATGTGCTTAAGTGAAGAACAACCAGGTTTTAGCGTGTGAAAGCAAACCTGAAGATTAGTGTTGTTTACCTAGTGCCTGGTTCGGGCCATCACTATAGGTTGTAGAGGGGGGGATGTACATCACATGCCCCTGTAGCTGTAGTCAGAAAGGCACACCTATGCAACTGAATAAATAGGACAAGAGGATCGGGGATTTAGCTCAGTGGTTCTGGTGCCTGCCTAGCAAGCGCAAAGTCCCTGGTCCAATCTGGGTATCCACACACAACAATACCGGGTGTGGTGACTCACTCCCACCAGCAGTCAGTACCAAATACCGCAGTGTCAGGCATGATGGCTCACTCCTATAAACCCAGCACTCAGGAGGCAGGGGCAGGAGGATTGCTATGAGTTTAAGGCTTGCCTGGGCTATATAGTAGGCTCAGGGCCAGCCTGAACTACAAAATGAGACCCTGTCCCAAAAAAAAAAAAAAAAAAATAGGCTAAGAAAATCTGTTCGCCCTGTTTCTTGCTGTTCCTTCTGTTACTGCATGAATCCTTTGCTGTAGTAAAGCTCAGTTTTAGTATAATTTTAAATTGTGGTAGTGAATTAGCAGGTAATGAGATTGTCATGACACTGAGGGCTTTGAGACTGGCAAAATACTAGCCATGTTTAGAATTGTCTACCTCTAAAGTTTGTGTCCATTTTAATTACACTGCTTCTCAAAATACCTTATTTAAAAGAATATATGATTCTTTCAAACTCAAGGATTACCAACCAACTGAAACATGTTATAAATTTTCTTTCAAATTTTAAATTATCCCACTAAAAGGATATTTCTAATGGTTTTTTTTATATATTTTGTACCAAAAGATTGTCATTAAACCCATTAAATAGATTGCTCTTTTTCTGGGTTTACTAGATTCTCAGCTAATTCAATGGTCTACATTTTGTACATTCAGCTTTTGTATAAAAAAATAAGCCACAATAAACTTTCAAGTTATAATCAAGTAAAACACATATAGCTGGCAGAATTATAAACCAATTTTGTAAAACTTTTAAATCTATAACCTAAAGATGCTTGCTTAAAGTCTCCATATTGTTTTTACTAAATGACAAATATTTCATTTTTACATCATTACTGTTTTTCTATAGAATATAAGGAAATCATCTAAAAACAAAGCATCACCCAAATTAAGCTGTTATTGTATAGTCCACTTTTGCTGAAACATGTTGCTTTTGAAAGCCATTCTTCTTTGCATATAAGCTCCAGAGGTATTAAGAGTAGACAGAAACGATTGAAAGTATCTGGAAATAGAATCTATTTGTGGCTTTAAAATATTAAAAATCACAATCTTAAAATTAATTGTTTCACAAAATGTCATTTAAAATCAAGTGAATTAAGTAGCAAATAACAGCAACTCCTCTGCTGCCCTGCGGCCCCAACCACCAGCCACCGCCTGGCAGGCTGCAGGGCTCATCCTGCTTCCCGGTGATCGGTACAGGCTGCAGATGGCCATTACTTATTACGCCAATCGACCACTGTCAAATCTCTTTGGGCTGCTGTGTATTTCTTCCTAAGTTATGCTTTTAAAGGCTTCACAGAGTAAAGGGTGTATTTGAATTCAGAGCTCAAGTAAATAAGTCAGAGAGGTTGGAAGTGTTTTTCAATTAACATTTCACTTTGATTCACATTCATTTCTCCAAGGAAAAGAAAGCAGCCCTAAAAATCTAATACTAAAGAATGATCTTATTCTAATTAAAGTTGAAATTCAAACACCATAGAATCATTTCTTCCACATGTGGAGAAGTTATATTTTTAATGTAACGTTTCCATTTTTAAAGTCATTTTGATAATTCCAACCTAAATACAGGACAACTCTCCAATGCAATAATAAAACTTACTTCCAAGCAAAAGCTAATGTAATACAGATGCAATTTGAGAATTGTTACCCAAAACACTGAAATTAGAAGCTCTGACCAAATGGGTGGGTAGTAATTGCCTACTGTAAGAACTGAAAATGGAAAAAGAAAAAAACCAGGAAAACAAAGCAAATGCAAAAACAAAAGACTTTAAAAATTATCTCACAAAAGATTTAGCACATGAAGTAGATAAATTTAAGATGTAAGTATAGATATTTTAGAGCTTTTATTTTGATAGCACAAATCCATTGTATAATCCTTAGAGGGAAATAATTAACAAAATATCACAATACATAATGTAAATGATTGTCACAGATTGTAATTTTTCTACTATTCATACTGAGAAATAATTGCTATCTATTCTTTTATACACAGGTTTTCAGTCAGATTGCTTCAATACCTCCTCACCCTACTAGCAAATTTGTTCCACTCAAAATCTCAGCTACAAATAGTTTTGGAGTCCAAGGATTATTTAGAATTATCAGCTTTGTCATTAATGTTATTCAGTTGTTTAGAGGAGAAAAAAATCAATATTGACAAGTATGCAAAATTATCTGCTAGTGTGGAATCCATTTCAGAAGCTTATAATAGTTTGATAATTCCTTAAATGCTCTGTAAATTAATATTAAGTAATTCCATAGTCCTCTCTTCAAAAATCGTTATTTAGGGAAGACTTAAATTACTACCTTAAAAATAACTTACTACAGTTGCAAGCTTCATAAGATAGTTCTTCTATGTATAGTTTACTTTTTACCTTGTCTTTCAAAGTTACATTTTTAAGTAATGATCAGTTTTTCTATTTATATAATAAACTTGTTTCTATCAGTAATGCATACTTGAAACAACAGCTATATAACTTCATACCACTATGTTTAACTCATTTTCATTAATCTCAACTTAAGAGTATCTCAGTTTTCTTGGTCAAAAAAGCACAGCTGATAGCTATACCCTCCAAAGAAAGAAGTACAGCTTATTTAAGAGAAAAATGCTGATGCAGACCCTGAAGATTAGGGCAACTGAGTGACTCAAAATAACCAGCTAGAAAAATGTGCAGCTTCAATCTGGTGTATCAAATTATGGCAAGAAACATTATTCATCTATAAATACTGCCACAGATGTATTCCTTTTTCTGATACATTCAGTTTAATATAATGTCAAAGGACAGAGAGTTCATTAAAATATGAGCAAAGTATAGTTTCTGCTGTCAGGAGTCTATTATCCAGGAAGCACAGGAGGCAGAAAGATTGCTGGGAAGTCAAGGTGAGACTACCACATTCTTCCTGTTAGTTCTATTGTTTACCCCACTCCGGGTCCTCTATCCAGAGAAACGGGCCGTGAAGAAGACGTGCCCTCTAGAAGATGGGCTTGGATTTCTCCATCTTTCGCTAGTTTCTTTTCCTTCTATTGTATAGCGTGGGAGCCTTATGAAGGATATGTATGTGGAGTCACCTGGGGTTTGTTAAGGAATACATCGTGGGATCACTTATTTGGGCCTTTGGGATTATCTCTGGACTAGGACACTGGCAACAACTATTTGAGTGGTACTGAACTTTCTTCAGAATTTTCTTCAAAAGCACTGAAAAGAGGAAACCAAATGATCTATGGCATGACACAATGGGCTGCCTCGACCACATCACCGTTCAGTGCAAACTGTGGGGGTCAAAACTGCTTGGGCTTTAAATAGGCAGGTGCTATGCTGGCTACACAGCTAGCAGCCTGTCTCCTTACCTGCAGGCTGAGGCAGCCCAGCCGCTGATAGGCAGATCATTCCTCTTTCGTGAGGTCGCTCAAACCCCTTACAGGCATCTATACCCGTCCATCCCCTGCATCCTTCTGAGCAAGTCATTCTTCTCTTCATTCAATGTCCACTCAGTAAGCACTTGGTGAACAGTAACGGGCTCTGGGCTGTAGACATTGACTACATCAGGTAAGTGAAACAAGGTCTGACTTTTAAAAAGTAAAAGTTTACAAATTCAAAAAAATAACTGGAGCCCACAAACAATAGTAGGATGAAGAAAATGGAAAGCAATACAATGATTTACAGGGGAAAATTATTCCCCAAGGAAGGCACATCTGGAATAAAGGGTCTGAGCCATCGAAGGCAAACCTTGCAGAGCTGTAAATGACACAAACAGTCGGCTGCAGGGTACGCCCCATGGGTTTGCCATCACTATGCTAAGACATAAAGAATGTGGCTTTTTCTGTAAAATGGAGTATTACTCTGCCATAAAGCATGATAAGTTTGAGCCATTTATACTCAAATGGACATGCCTTCTAGACATACTCATAAGTGAAATAAATAAGTCACAGATCTATAAATATCATATCTTTTCTCTGGTATGAGAAACTGAAGATGTGCATGACCTCTAGAATATATGGTAGATATTGTGAAATAGAAAATATTCAAAGGGAAATGGGGTGTAGGGAAAAGTAGCAAAGGGAAGAAAAAATACGATAAGAATAAGAAAAGGGAAACAAAGCTTATGTAGAGGGGGCGGGGGTTGTAGGGTGGGTGGGAGAATTAAATTTTGTCTTATACTGCTACAAATTCTCAGTATTGTGTGTGATCATGATGTGTATTATAATGTACCCATAAAAATTCAAATTTTAAAAGTGTGGCATTTTAAAAAACATGATCCATATTGATTCCCTGATTTCTAGGCTTCAATATATGAAAACTGAGTTGTCTACTACTTGAAATCTCCTCTAAGACTAACCAAGTTCACAACAGAACTCTCATTTCTTAGGGCTACCAAAAGTGACATTTTTTTCAGCATTCCCTTTCCTCAAGAATGACTACTACTCATACAGTTTCTCAAACTAGACACACACACACACACACACACACACACACACACTCACTCGGATGGACACACATGACCCAATCATGAGAAAGGCCCCAGTGTTGAGATCTGTTGTGCATGTGTGCTTCCTAGCTGTTGCTGTGCAGGGGAACTGACCCCAGGGCCTCCTACGTGCTGGGTCAACGCTGTATAGCTGAGCTACGCCCTGTCTCATATTTGGAATAACAGATGTGTAAAGTGGCTACACTAAAATGACCCTACTTAATGTGAAGCAAAATACTTAAATTTAAAAGAGCGTAAAGGTAAAATGGTTCCTCAGTTCCCAGTTATCGGCATCCCACTAACACGATGCTATCTATGTTTTCAGTGTTTAAAAGAAAAGAAACCAACCTTCATTTCATTCGGCTTAAAATCAAAAAGGACCATGTTAACCTACTGTGGTAACAAGTCACAGGCCCCTGAGAGAGAAAGAGAAAATGTCAAAACCATTAAGACAATTACTGCAGCACTGCTTGTAAGCAATTACCCTAAAAGAGTCATCAGTAAGAAGCTTTCTGTTTGGAGAAAGGATTCAGAACCGATTTTAAGGTTTCTCAGAGTCTTCATGAAAGTCAACATGCAATTTCTAATTTTGAACTGCTCGTTGCAAAAACAAAGTCATAAAGCAAAACTAGGAAACTAAGTCTGAGGAAAAAAATTACAAGGAGACATTAGAGGTAGATACAGCATGATTAATTCTTCTCATACATCACATTCTCTGCCTGAGAAAGGTTTCCAGCAAACCAATTTATTAACTGGGAAATCCTTCTAATTTATAAATAAAACTAATCAAATTATAGTCATAATAATTAGCAAAGTAATCTTTTTCTCTTGAGCTAACAAATTAAAAATTTGATGGACTGTCTCTCTCTGTATTATATAATAAAGAATACAGGGTTATTTGTTCACTTCTTAAATTAATATTTCAGAGATTTATAAGTTTGGGGCTTATTCCAGAACTGGGGTGAATATCAGATTTATGAATATCAGATTTAGAATATCTAGATTTATGCTGCATTATACATGATTATAAAGAAATACTACTTGTACTTTGAAGCACAGTTTTGAAGTAAACTTATTCTATAAATGATAATGTTGCTCAACACAGCTTTGGGAACCCACCTTGAAAACTGCCTTTGGATGATTTAAGAATCAGAAGACTACAGATTGCACCTGTAGATGTAATTTTCAGAAAGCCAAATGTTAAGCCAAATCGGTTCGGTATGAGGTGGTCAGCATTGCTAAATACAGTTTGACTGCAAAACAATAAGATCCACTTTGTTCACTGAAGTTACTGTTAAGCCAATAAAGAAAAACTATACACAAAGCAATATTGTTAAGGATTTATCAAGATGCTGTTAATGTTCATAATATTAAAACTAGTAATGATCCTTTATATAGCTGGACTTCTTCTACCTATATAGACTTTCTACTTATATTTATAGATGGATTTCTACTTATAAGGAAAAAATTCAATCTGGAAGTAAAGAGCTATTGGCAAGCATGGGATTCGAGTCTTTCTTGCAGTAGCGGGAGATGAACGACCCCTACCAGATCTTTTTGTGAAGCTGTGAATATAGTGAGACCCCTGTCAAAATAAAAGTTGGGCAAGTAGGGCCAGAGACTTAGCTCAGTGGTTCTGGCGCCTACCTCGCAAGCACAAGGTCCCTGGTTCAATGCCCAGTAACCACATACAGTGCTGGGTGTGGAGACTCACGCCCACCAGCCATCAATACCACATACCACAGTGCCGGGCGTGGCGGCTCAGGGCCATCATCCCAGCACTCGGGAGGCAGAGGCAGGAGGATCGCTGAATTCCAGGCTTGCCTGGGCTCCGGAGTGAGCTCAGGGCCAGCCTGAACTACACAGTGAGACCCTGTCTCAAAAAAAAAAAACACAAAACACAAAACAAAAACAAAAACAAAAACAAAATCCCAGTCACCTACTGTCTGCTGGCTCTGACGAAATACTTCTGTGCGGACCCAGTTACCCAGAACTGGGCAGCCAACCCTAATCCTCCGATTTCACCAGCCAGCGAGGGCTTCCGAGGCAACTCGACAGGACTCCCGACCTGGGAAGGCGGAGTGAGGCCCCAGGGAAAGGAGAGCCGCCCACTGGTTCGGCATTCAGAGGCCGCTCTCTGGCTTCAGCTGAGCACGGCAGACACTGCAGTGGACAAGCCTTGTACAGAGGTTCAGCTCGGCCGCCTGCTCCCGCCTGTGCCGCTTCTCGCTCCTCCTTCCTCCAACTCTTCGCAGCTTTCAGCCATTCCCAGTGGAAACCACTTCGTGCACTTTAAAAACACCTCTGCTTTGCCCCCAGTGTAGCACTGGACGTCTTCCACCAAGAGTCCCCGGCTTGTCACCTCCCCGTCCGTGAGAACTCTCTGGCCCAAAGCCTGCCTGACAGCTCCGCCAGGGCCAGCGCGCCCCCAGCCCCGTCCCGCCGAGCGCGGTCGGCACCCCCGTTCCCAAGCTCTCGCTGAGGCTGCCACACTTCTTTTCCGGCTGAGGCTCTAGAAAGCTCAGCCCTGGCACTTCACATTTCACCGAGCTGGGATCCTTCTGAGAAATAATTTTATTTCAAAAGTCTGCACGGTACTTGAAAAGGGCTGAAAGGGTTTCAAAACTGGTCTTTTAAAAGTAATGAAAAGTTAGAAGCATCCAGCCTAACTCCAGCCTGACCGTTCTCCCCTGCGACGCAGCCACATTCCCAGGCCAGCTCGTACCTTGGCCCTGAACAGCCAGCGGTGGTGACTCCAGGGACACACGCGCTTCTTAGGTGCGGGCGGCTTATTCACCCTCTGCCTTCCACTGCCCCCCCGGCCCATAACGGAAGAGTCACAGTAGCCAGGTAAACTCTACTTCGGGGCTCACATCCGCTTGGAAGGGCTTCAGCGAGCTCTCACAAGTGAGACAATGGCTTACTCTTCCTTTTTGCCAGAAATAAATATGTATATCAAGAAAACTAACTAAATGAATAAAATAATTATAGTGAAGGTCAGTGATTCAGGTCCTCCTTAACAAAATAAGAGCTGAATGAATTTTGTTTGTATTTAGACTTACTAAAAGAATCAAAATTCATCAACATACATAAATCAAGATTTTTCAAGATTTAAAGGCAAAAGGTTAATAAATTTGTGATTATACAAAATTTATATAAACTGAAATGTCTCACTATTGTGTATTCCCTCAGCAATAATGAACAGAGGACATATTCAACATTTCCTTCAAAACAATCCAAATAGTTCCTAAAATATAATTTGCATTCAAAATTTATAAAACAAGATAACAAACTCTATAATAATCATCTCTTCACACAGTTTTTGATTACAAAACATATATAACTTGCCTTTTTAAATTGAATTCTTTATTGGTACATTTTATATACAGCTCATAATCACACTCAACATTGGGGAATTTGTACCAGTTTATGACACGAGTTAATTCTCATTTTTACCTACATCCCTACTCACCCATAACCTCCTACCCTATACATATGCTTTTTCTTTTTAAATCATATTTATTTTCCCCCTCATTACTTTCCCCTACCTCTTTCCCTTCGAGTATTTTCTACTTCACAAAATTTATCATACATTCTAGAGTGACATTTTGTTAAACAGGAAATATAACGTGCCTTTTTAACAAATTTAGGACAAATGTCATCTGTCTTACTGTCCTTGTAATCTTAAGTTCATACTTCGAAAGGTAACATAAAAAACCTATTTCCCATCAGTTAAATGCATATAGTGCAAAAAATTCCTGTTTTATATACATGAAATAAAATAGCATTCTATTAAATGATGTATTAGTCTTTTCAGGCTGGCTGCTGCCATATCGAGATATCAGTCTGAGTGGTTTAAACCACAGAAATTTATTTTGTCATAATTTCGTTGTTTTGCTTTTTTTCATTACATAGCCTAGTCAGCCTCAAACTCAGCTGTCCTCCTGCCTCAGCCTCCTGTATGCTGGGATTAGAGCTGAGTGACCCCACGCCTGGGGTTCCTTGGTGTTTTGAGAGACGGCCTCATTATGTCACCTGGGCTGGCCGAGGGCTCACTGTGGAGCTCAGGCTGTCCTCCGATCCCAGTTCTGCAGCCCCCAGCCCCGGGACTATGGAGGCGCACCCCCGAGCTCAGCCGTTTTCCTCCCAGTGCCCGAGGCTGCCGAGCACAAGTCAAGGAGGCAGCCCCTTTGAAGCTGGTGAAGGCTTCCTCCCAAATGCCAGCCGCGGCCTTCCCTGCGTCCGCACGGGCCCTTCCCAGGTGCGTTCACAGGACAGCCATCTCTTTCTCCATCCCTCTGATCAGGGACCTACTGTTATTTTATCATTTTTCCTTATCTCCTAAAAGCTCCAAATGCGGTAGCGCGGGAGGGCTAGGGCTTCAACATATTAAATGCCACAGTGGAGAACAGTTTGGTCCATGGAACATGGTGAACAACTACAATAATTTTACTTTGAATATTGTTTGGCAAGAAATACCTTTATATCTAAAAAAGAATGATCTGAAATTGAACCATCTGATTTGCATTCTTGGTCATCCAAAGGCCTAAGAGGTATATGAATTACATAAAACTAGGTTTTTATAAACGTTGCCTAAAACTTCACTTTGCACACTTAAGTTTGCTGCATTCTATTCTCGACACAAGCCCACTGCAGAGCAGGGAGAACACACGATGAATCTCTAACGAGCAAAGAAGAGCTGCTCGGCACACTGTCACCCAAGCAGACCAGCTTCAGTTTCTGAGCAGCCGGGGGCACTGGGATGGAAGAAGTGAGCCTAAATTAAAGAATAAAAAATTTTGTAAAGTAGGGAATATTCAAAGGTAATGTGGTGGAGGAACGTAATGAGGGGGAAGCATAAATATGATTTGGAAAGAAAAAGAAATAGCATGTACATAAGGCATGGGGGGCTGTGGGTGGGTAGGGATGTGGGTAAAAATGAGAATTAACTTCTGTCATCTACTGGTACAAATTTCCTAGTGTTGAGTATGACTGCAAACTATATATAAAACATACCGGTAAAGAATTCAATTAAAGGGCCGGAGGGTTAGCTCAGTGGTTCCGGCGCCTGCCTCGCAAGCGCAAGGTCCTGAGTTCGATCCCCGGCAACCACATAGAATGCTGGGCGTGGAGACACGCCCACCAACAGTCAACACCGCATACCACGATGCCGGACGTGGTGGCTCACGCCTGTCATCCCAGCACTCGGGAGGCAGAGACAGGAGGATTGCTGAGTTCGCAGCAGCTTGCCTGGGCGCCACAGTGAGCTCGGGGCCAGCCTGAACTACAAAGCGAGACCCTGTCTCAAAAAGCAAAAAAAAAAATTCAATTAAAAAAATGTATTGTTAGCCTCTCTGCATGTTTCCCCAGACAAGCTGCCCAGGTGTGCACAAAGATCTCACGAAACAAACCCAAGCAGCCACAATACAGCAAAAAAAAAAAAAAAAAAAAACCAAGATTCTTTGGGCACTGAACGTGTAGACGGCCGAGACCAGATTGGGGTGGGGCTTGGGGGTGGGGGCTCCTAGAAAAGGATATTCTCACTTTCTGGAGATTTGGTTTTCCTCTGCGCTCACCAACAGTGACCCCCTAACCTCCACGCAGGGGCACCCAAAGCCACATAAAGTAAACCCTGGACATGAGAGGACACAGCGCGTCTGTGGGAGTGGGTCCTGCCGTCCAGAGCAGAACTAGTAGGAAGAAAAGGACACTTTATGTTGATAATGGGGGGGGAATTAATTTCTAAATGACAGTTCATTCGAAATGAAAATGGAAGCAAAAAGGCCTAGTTTATACTAATAAGGCTACATTTTCAAACCGGTGTAGCTTATTGTCCCATTTTGTTTTAAATTATCATAATATCCCCTCCCCCCAGGCCTGAGTACTGGTCCCTGTACTGCCTCCTGCTGCCACAGCTCCGCCATTGGTCCTTGTAGTCTTGCTTCCCTGCAGGCTGCTGTGCCAGCCCGGAGCTGCGAGGGCACAGACGGTCTTGGTCCCCTGCACAGCTCCAGAATGCACCGGGCAGAGGCCACAGCAGGCACACCCAGGTACGGCACAGAGCAAGGTGTGGGTACACACTCTTCAACTACTGCTTAGAGAAAGAAGTCTCCGCCTCTCTCATCTTAGCCCATTTTCTGAAAGTCAACTTAAAAGATACAGTTACTTGGGGCCAGGAACTGATATTTTAAGTTTTACTACAAAAGAAACCGATACAGCACAGTTCCAAAGAGCACTGAGCAGCTGAATCTTATAAACGGAAATGATTCCACTGTGACGACAGCAAAGGGCCTGGCAGGTGTTGCTTTGATAAAAGCGCTGTACTGCTACGCTTTAGAAGCAGAGGGCTTATGAAATCACACATATAAAAGATTTAAGATCTACATAACTGTCAAACATGAAAAGGGAACTTTCTCCTTTACAGAAAGTCTGACATTATTTCTGAAGACATCAATCTCACTTTCACCTAGAAGGATAACTGAAATAAAAGCTTCTTTAAAAATCAACATTTAAAAAGGTAACTACATATTCATGTATAAAAATCCCATGATAAAACCCATCACTCTGTATAATATGCACTAATAGAAAAATCTGTTGTACTAAACAATGTTTGGCATAAAAAAATGAAAAGATAACTAAAAAACAAAGCTAACACTGAAGGCAGAAAATGTACTTCACATTCCAAGCACGTTTCTAGTTAACAGATATTTCTGCTCCACATAGTTAGCAGAGCCAGAAATAACTAAGAATACAACTAGAATCTATCTCTAAGGTCCTTTTTGTTATTTCAAGTCCATCAAGACATACAGGTTTTCATCATATTCTCACAGACTTTCTCAACATTTATGCCTACTGATTTTTTTCTTTTCCATCTTGGAAAAACCAAAAGAGGATAAAAAATAATACAAACAAAGTCTAAGCAGCAATTATTTTCAGCCAGAGCTCTACATTCACTTGAAGTCTTATCAAGACAAAATACTCCTCTCTGAACAAATCCTTCCAGTCTCATACTCTGTGGATGCTGCTGTTAAATGGGATGGATCTCAAACTTTGGGACAGGCCATCAGGGATGATTACATGAATAAAACCCACTGGTTTAAAAAAACAGCTTTTTGCCGGGCGTGGTGGCTCATGCCTGTCATCCCAGCACTCGGGAGGCAGAGACAGAAGGATTGCTGAGTTCGAGGCTTGCGTGGGCTCCATAGTGAACTCAGGGCCAGCCTGAACTACAAAGCGAGACCCTGTCTCAAAAAAAAAAAAAAAAAAAAAAAACAGCTTCTACTGGCCAGGTGTGGTGGCTCACGCCTGTCATCCCAGCACTCGGGAGGCAGAGGCAGGAGGACTGCTGAGTTCGAGGCTTGCCTGGGCTACATAGTAAGCTCAGGGCCAGCCTGAACAACGAAGCAAGACCCTGTCTCTAAATAAATAAGAAGTACCAGAGCCGACCTTCCTTCACTGTGTTCCTGTTCTTTTCTGGAACGTGAGAGGTCCTGCTTCACTGTGTGGGCATCGGCTGCATCCACTCCTCATTTCTGACATATTCGTGTTCACAACAATACTGCCGCGCTGTTTTCACGCGACTGTCTTAAGGGGATTTCTAACACCTGCCTCAAAAGAAGCTAATTGTTTAATCACCATTTGAAATGGGTTTAAAACAGTATGTGTAACACATTTTAAAATATGCTTCAATGTTTCAAACATGGGAATATATTTGTACATACGTACAATATAAAATCAAAAATACACACGAAAAGTTTAAATAATAGAACTCAGATTTTTGTATTTTTGCATGTGTTTTTTTCCTCATTTTCTCTAAGTAAACTCATTCTACTTGTACAGAAAAAAGTCTGATACTCAAAAACATTAAAAAAAAGAGTCAAAGAGAGAGAATACTGCAATTTAGAAGACACTTGAGCTACATAACATGCGGGGGCGTGTGGTCGAGATTTACGGCAAGCATTTATACACATGCAAATACGAGAGGTAGAGCCAGATACATCCACTAATCCAGTATGCGCAGACGAGGAAGCCCCAGGCCGGGGACTAAGGCCGGGATCAGAAAGAAGTGAAAGCGCAGGCTCCTGTTCAGAGGACGCTCATCTGGGCCACCCAGAGGAAATGCAGATGTCACTGCTTGGAGATAATTACAAATACCGGTCAAAAGCTTAGCTTTGAGACAAGTACGGGATGGAGAGCCCGGACGGAAAATGAGAGGCGAGAGCGGAGAGTCTAACTCTCAGCCCCGCGGTCGCGCGCGCAGACGCGGGGTCCCCCACCTGGGCCTGGCTGCCGGCTGTGCCTTCCTCGGTCCATACCCTGCGGCGGCAGGGAGGCCGCAGTCACGGACTGCAGGAGACGCGCCTACGTCTTCGCCTTCACCGTCGCAGGACGCTGTGACGGAGCGTGGGCCCCATCCCGCCCATTTAAGGTCTCGGCTGAGCCCACCCCGCGCTCAGCCTGTTGGCGAAATGCAAACACGGGCGGGAGCCGGAGCGCCCAGAAGCGGAAGCACCTGGCCAGGCGAGCGAGGCACCAGAAGGGCCGTGATTCTTCCCAGACGCTCAGCTTCTGAGTCGCGTCTTATGTAGGAAAGAATAACTAAAACAAGAACAAACCGGATTATATTCAGGAAGAAGACTCTTTCCGAAAGGGAGCAACTCAAATTTATTT
>PVIC010024073.1:0-12728 GCA_004025085.1 Thryonomys swinderianus
GAATTATATTGTAGTTGTTGGAAAAGTTATGTGAAAATGCTCAACTCTTTAACCACTTAAACTTGGAGAATTTTATCTGAAGTCTCTGAAATTCAAATTCAATAGCTTTGTTGGTCACAGTTATTCAGAGAAACCATGTAATATACTTGATCTTTCATGATTATGGTTTTGAGACATTAGTCAATTTATTTTAATTTGTCAGATATTTGTTGTAAACGAATCCATTGTATTCTCATATTAGAAATTTGATTTTATTGCTAACATTGGTCATTTATTGTCTCCCTTATTTTTGTCAGGCTTACTAGAGATTCAACAATTTTATAAACCTTTTAGTGGTTTTTTTGTGATACTATCTTACTATTTCTGCTTTCCTTTTCATGCTTTTCTACTCATCTTTGTTATTTATCTTCTTGCTTTGAGTTTATTTTTCTCTACTTCTTGGAGTTTCTTGATATGGAAATTATATACATTTATTTGCAGTCTTCTTTTTTAATGCAAAAATTTAGTGCCTCAAATTTTCCACCCAGAAGTCTGCTGGTTGCAATACTTATATTTGATATATTTTTTTGGTGTTTCCTGTTTTTGTTCAGAATTTCCCATGATGTACACTTCTCAAATTCATTCCTTCACGTATTGACTCATGATTATTAATGTAACATTTAAGTTTTTAATATTCAGGTAATTTTGTGATGTTCTTCTGCTACTGAATAGAGTCCACAGTGCATAGATTACACATAAAACGTGATGGTTTTTGTTCTTTGAATTGCTGTTTTATCATCCAAGATGTAAATAATATTGCTCCAAATTTCATAGTCTCTTAAAACTGTGCAATATTCTGTTTTGAAATAAAATTTCCATGAACACTCCCTGATATTAGATCTGCCTCTTAAAGGACTTGTCACATTTTACTCTGGGGTTCAAACTTCAAATAAATGCTAAAACACATTTAAGTCATAGCACCAGGCTAATATTTCTTTGAGTTTAGTATAATATCTATATCATATTTTAATATGCAATTTATATTCTTCCTGCATGTACACATTAGGAGGATACATTCATGTATTCCACATACCCCAAAAGGCAAGATTTTTAGTTTCTTAACTACAGGCCAATCTCCCTCATAAGCATTGATGCAAAAATCCTCAACAAGATACTGGCAAACAGAATACAGGGAATTATCAAGAAGATCATACACCTTGACCAACTTGGATTCATCCCAGGGATGCAAGGATGGTTCAACATACATAAATCAATAAACATTATTCATTATATCAATAGACTCAAAGACAAAAGCCATATGGTCATCTCAATTTAGATTTAGAGAAAGGATTTGACAAAATCCAACAGCCATTCATAATCTAAACAAAATATGGAACTTATACCACTTAAACAATTATTTATCTCAACATTATCATTATAAAATTGATACAAAAGATTCAGAGAAAAACTTTGCATTGTATACATAACATTTCAAAAGTTTTAGATTCTATTTTACTTAGTGATGAAATTGTAAAAACAGACAAGATTATGAAGTCATCCAGCATATGAGATTGAAAAAAATGTGGTACCATAATCAACTGAATTACATATTCTTTAGCTATTATAAAAGTCAATTATGTGATTTCTTTTACCTAGGAATAACAGTCAATATGAATGGAACATTAAACTGTAAAAATTTGCTTTTATAGGGCATATTCCCATGGTAAAATTAGTTCCTAGAAAATAACAAAATGAAATATTGTATGATCTTCAGAATTTACCCCACACAATGCATGTCTTTCAAGTCAAGACTTTAAATTTGTGGTAAAGTAGAGCTTGGCTACCCAGGGGAAGGTGGGTATGTGGAATCCTAGCACTCAGCACACTAAGACAGACGGATGACATTCTTGAATACTTAGTTTTGGGCGAGCTTGGACTACATTTGGGGGTAATGAGATCCTGTGTCAAGAAACAAACACAAGGAAGAGGAAGAAAGAAGAAACGGGAGAGAAAAAGGAGAGGAGAGGAAATTAGAGAAGAGAAAAGTATAAGACTACACTGCTGATACTGTGGATGATTTTATTTCATCAGGGTCAGTTTTTGTAAGGGAGTTTCAATAAAAAATAAACTGAAATAATTATGAGACTTATCCTTCACTAGTAATAACAAAATATTGGTCCCTAACTGAAAATTAACCCTCAAGAAGTCAAATTAATATTAAAATATCATTTTACTATGTAATAACTAAATTTATAGAAATTATGGAAAATGGAAATTCTAATAATCAAGGCTGAACACTCCTGCTCTAAAAACTCTTTCATTAAATTATCATTGCTGCTTGCAAGATTCCTCTTCAGTTCAACTAATTGTGTGGCTTTTGCTTGCATGTTTGAGAAATAATTAGATTCCTATTAAATGAATAGAATATATTATATAGAAAGAGGCTACCAGACACCAAGAATATCAGTGTTATATCAGATATCAGTGAGTATGCTTAGTTTGTATGCAAAATAATAACATCACCTTTCACCCACATTTGATAAAATGCAATCTCCAAATAATTACTTTTCCGTCTTCAGTAAAATCAGTTTTTAATTCTGCAAGGAATAAATATGTTATTATTTTAATGAGCTTTTTATTCACTATAAGGCAAATTTTATGTCCGACTGTGATCTACCAAATTCATTAGGAAAAATTATTTTTAAATGTATTAAAATACTTCCTATGCATATTCAAACATAAGCATGTCCTTTAAAATGCAAATTGTTAAAACACCTTAAATAATAAATAATAATTACTAAAATAATTTAAAATTATTTTCCTAAATATTTTGATATAGGTTATTTTAGAAATTTATCAATACCGAAGAGCATGTTTTTAAATTACATTAATAGGGATACACAACATATATATACATGTATATAAATTTACATTTGTATACATTCTCTATTTGTCATAAATGAGTCATAACCACTATAGAACAGATGCCTTAGCGAATGCTTTAAACTTTTCTACAAACTGTTCATTGTTAGTGTTATTATCATTGACACATTCTTGGGTTTTGGTTGTTTCTCGTGGGTAGAGTCCATGAGGCAAAGTTCCTTGATCATAAATACATGTACAATTCACCCTTAAAGTTTTGAGGAAAATAGTTATCCCACATAGATTTTGTCACACGTAGCTTTCCCTATATCTTCATTAGTGTGATAATATCCCACATTGAAGTTATAATTGTTTTACTTTATAGTATACAATACATAGCATAAAGATCACCAGTGCATTTCAGTCTGTTCCTTGCCGAATGTCAGATCCCTTAACAATCATGCTATAGGGGTGGAGATGTGGCTCAGGAATAGAATGCTGGGTTTGATGCTCAAAAATTAAAAATCAAAAATTAACAATCAAAAACCAGAAATGAAAGAAGGAAAAATAAAATGTAAGCAAGTCAAAACCATGTTACTGACATAATCTTACTCTCTTTTTTGCATCTCTGTAGGAAATGCACTACTCATTCCACTCTTCTTTTGCCTACTGCCTTGCATGAAGATCTGAGTTACTGTCATAAGAAATTCACTCCAATCTGGACCAGGATTGGTCAAAACTTTATAGAAGAGGACAGCACCAAGAGACAGACAAAGGGAAGTACATCAGTACTACAGCACTGGAGATATGTCAGTTCTTTGGATCATGTCTTAATTACATCTCTCATTACTGAGACAAGTAAAAGAAGAAATATTGTAGCTCACGGTTGTAGACGTTGCAGTTCATAGTGAGCTGGCTCCAGGCAGGGTGGCACGGCAGAGGGTCATCACAGAGAGAAACAGTTCATGGCAGGGAGAAAGCAGGAAAGCAGGAAGTAGCAGAGAAGCAATGAGTGCTAACAGCAGTCTTCTGTCTCTTATGTTCTATCTGAATTATACCTATCTGAATTTTCCCATTATTCATACTAACAGCTATGCCAAACAAATCAATAGAATGATTTAGTCATCACACATCCTGATCCCAGCATCACACACTGAGTCCCAACATCACACACTCTAGATCTAGCCATCTCTGAAAAGCCCCACCTAAGACGCCATGAGGTTTAGGAGGTGCATGCAGACACAGGCTGTAACGACACTTGAAGCTCCGTGTGCCTTTAACACTCTAAACCCTGAGCAGAAACACGAGAAAGCCTGAACTCGTACCTCAGCTGTGATTCCACAGAGAAGATTCACCATGTATTGGTCATTGTCAATGAGTTACTCCCCCAAAACAGAGAGATGCTTATGTGATTATTACTTTGAGTAGAAAACAGAATTCTCTTTTGATTTTAGACTTCACTGTCATATTCAATGTGTGCTATTATTATAGTTTTAAAATTGTATCATATAATTTATTTTTAATGAAGTAACAATTCTTAGCACACCTTTTAACATGTTATTGTAACTAAACCACATTTATTATTAAAATGCTTATGTTGAATTTATATTTTACTTACCTATTATCCATTTAGAGATGATTGTGTATGTTATTTTCTATACCTTTTGCCATGTGATAGTACCCTCCCAACTATATTTTTTTTTTGTCTAAAAATATCCATAGTTTTCAAGACAATACAAAAATAACTAGGCATTCCACTGAAGAGAAACTTAGGGAAAATACTATGATATATTTGTGTGGTTTCTGAGAAGCTATTCCTTTTTCATTTTAGTCATGCAGAATAGGAGAGACATCTGAGCCAAATATATGTAAAGTCCAGTATCAGAGTGAAGAATAAGCATAGTATTCCTGGGCTGGGGATTTAGCTCAAGTGATACTGCCCCAACACTGGACACACAAGGGCCTGAGTTCCATCCCTGGGATGGCAAAAAAAAAAAAAAAGAATAGTCTTCCCAACCCTATCATATCAATTAAACTGAAACAGGGAAAAAAAGGATAAGTGACATCGAAATAGTGTCATCTTTGAGACAGTTGGAAAGAAGAAAATCTTTGTCTTGTGAAAAGTAATGCTTCCAAAATAATAACATTCTATTTTTACTGATAAATTTCTTCATTCTCTTTGCCTCCCAATTTCATAAAAATGCTCTGCAGGTATTTTATTAAGAAATAAATGTATGGTAGGTATTATGAAGTAGTAGGATAATATTCAAAGGGAAAAGGGAGGGTGGGGGTAAGTAAAGAAGGAAAAGAAAAAATTTATGGTAAATGAAAGGAAACAAAGCTTATGTATTTAGGGGGTGGGAGTTGCAGGGGGCGGGAAAATAGGAGAAAATGAGAATTAAATTGTGTCATGTACTGGTACAAATTCTTGGGCTGGAGATTTAGCTCAGTGATTCTGGTGCCTAGTAACTGCAAGGTCCCTGGTTCCATTCTGGTAAACAAATACAGTACCGGGTGTGGTGACTCACGCCCACCAGCAATCAGTGCCACATACCACAGTACCTGGCCTGGTGTCTCACACCTGTAATCCCAGCATGCATGCAAGAGGCAGAGGCAGGAGGATTGCTGAGTTTGAGGCTTGCTTGGGCTAAATAGTGAGCTCAAGGCTGGCCTGAACTACAAAGCAGAACCCTATCTCAAAAAAAAAAAAAAATCTCAATGCCAAATGTGATCATAGGTGTATATGAAATGTACCAATAAAATCAATTTTTTAGAAAAGAACATAAATAATTCCTAGTATTACTTTTAAATACATTCCTCTATCTTTTCACAAGGTCCTAAAGACTTTAACATTCTATTCCAAATTCTCCAAAATATGTAAAGTTCTATAAGCATTGGCAAATTATTGAATATAAGCAGTCTTATATTGAAATGGGATTTTCCCTGAAAAATTTTTAGGCCAAAAGAATGAATGGTGATTGACTTCACATCAAAATGATATTGTGTGGAAGAGTGCTGCCCTGGTGTTCCTAAGGTAATGATACATAAATGGACTTATATATATTTGTATGTGTTCATGTATTAACATAAACAGACTGCAATTTGTTTCTGGCTCATTGCACCTGGCAATTTTGGAAATATAGTGCTTCATTGTGAAAATATACATAAACTTTCACTATAATAGCAAATGAAATGATGTACTACATTCTGATTCTAACAGCAGGATACCTTATACCTTCCTGAGTTTGAAGGAAAATATGTAAAGCTATTTAGTCTAAAGAGCATAAAGTAGTAAAATTACCTACATTCATTTTAAAGCATCAATTAATTTGTGTATCTCATGACTTGTATAGAACTGAATCTGTCCATCATCGAAAAGTATTTGAAAATGTAATTATGAAAAAGAAAGCTTGACTGGATCAAACAATACCGAAAATACAAGACTTTACTTGAGTGCAACTGATAAAGAAGCCAGTTTTCCACAGAAGTGGATAACATTAAATTAATTTTGCCACCTAATTTGCTGCTAGGTTCATACAGCACTCATATTCTTATGTAATTTTATGTTATTGCAAGAAAATGTTCAAGAAAGAAGTTTATTTAGCTTACGGCTTTAGAGGTTGAGTGTCCAGAATTCAGTGAGCGCATCTGTTTAGCCTACAGTGCGTGGCGCTATGTGGCAGGCAACGTGGATATAAGAAACTGTCCTCACGGGATGGGCCCTGCCGTTCTAGGAACCAGTCTGATCCTTTGATATGTAAGTGTTCTGTGAGGACAGGATTAAACTTTACCAAGCGTTGTGGCCAGACACAGTGTCTTATTTGACACTGCCTCTTAAAAGTTTCTTCTCAAAAGAAACCACAAACCAACTGAAAGTACAACTCACAGTGTGAAAAAAAATTTACCAGCTATCCCTCAGACAAAGGTCTACTATCCAGAATACATAAAGAACTTTTTAAAAAATCAAATTCTCAGGGTAGCTCAAGTGGTACCGTGCCTACCTTGGAAGCCCAAGGGCCTAAGTTCAACCCCCAGTACCACAAAAAAATAAAAATAAAAATTCTCCCAAATTTAAAGATGCAGTCCATGAAAGGGCATCTGAAATTAACAGACTTTTCTTGGATGAAGAAATAAAAGCAGCAAATAAACATATGAAAAAATATTTGACATCCATGGTCATTTGAGAGATGTAAAAGAAAGCAATGCTGAGATTCCACCTCAGTCCAGAAAGAATGGCAGCTGTGAGGAAATCATCTAAGAACAACCGCTCTTGGCTGTCTGGGAGAAAGGATCCCTCTCCACTGTTGGTGTGAGTGTAGACCGATACAACCACTGTGGAAATCAGCATGTAAATTCCTCAGAAAATTAGGATAAGAGCTCCCATTTGACCCAGCTCTTCTTCTGTGAGAATCTTCCTGAAAGAATTAAAAACATCACACTACAGTGACATATATGTACCCATGTTTACAGCAGCACTTTATAATAGCTAAGTAATCAAAACAACCCAAATGCCCATCAACAGGTGACTAAATAAAGAGGATGTGGAGGTGTTTTTTTTTAATAAAATGGAGTACTACTCAGCTACAAAGAATGATAAACTTGAGAACTTTGTACTACATGGGTGCACACTGAGGCCAGACTCTTCAGTGAAATAAATATGACACACGCGTAAATACTTGCAAATTTCGGTGGTGTGAGAAACTGAAAATGCAAGTGAAATAGGAAGAAATTGTTCAAGGTAAAAGGGGAACTAAGCAGAGAAGGTGGGGGAAAGAAAAGAGGACAAATTTTTAAAATATGAGAAAAGAAGGGAAGACCAGAAAGTCTTTGTAAATGGGTAGAGGTGGAAGGACTGTAAGGAGGGAGGGGAATGGGAAGAAAATAAGAAGCAACATACATCTGGTACAGGACCCCAGTGATGAGTGTTATCACGTTGCTTACTGAAAATGTACCAATAAATTTAAAGGAAATAAAAGTTTGTTCTCAATACTGTTACACTGTGGAATCCTCAGGGACAAACTATGTTAGCTAAAACTGACACCTGGACATGCCTGTCTCAGTGTTTGTTATCATTTTCCTCGCTACTAAGTGGCATTGCATTCTTGCTATCCTCACTGGTTAATTTCTAACAAATGATTTCAGCACGTTAAAACTAAAAGAATGATCTATAAAAATAATCTAAATTTATTTGTTTGAAGGGTTATCAGAGGTTCTGCTTCTCTCTGGCTAAAGAAAATATATAGTTCTGAGATTTAAACGTATTCAATTGCCAAGAAATATTATATTTCTCAAGAATATATTGAACATACTGGAACAGGAATAAAAATTTTGTCAAGAAATTCATATTGATGATCAGTTACATATCACCTGAATCAAAGTCAAATGGCAGCAATTTCAAGATTATGCCTAATAATCCAATAGCCTCTACAATCTTCTTAAATGGAACTTGTTACAAAGAGAAGAATGATGAAAAATCATCATTGCTAGAAACATTTGCTATTGAAAGTAGTGAGTGGGCCCCGGTAAGGTGATTATTCAAAGTACTTATTTCCTGCAATAATTAGCCTGTTGTGTCAACTTGAGTAAGAAATGTCCAACTAAATTGGTTCAGCACAGTTCAGAGTGTGGTTGAGGAAGGAATCTCCTGAAGACAGAAGCGACATCCTAGGGCACTTACCACAGTGCAGAGGGGAAATGATGAAGCCAGGTTCTTCTTCCTTCTGAGGACTTCCAGTCTTTATCTTCACCTTGGACATCACCTCCTGGCTTGCAGTGCAGACCCTTTAGCTTCCAGAGCAGACCCTTCAGCCTTTGGGCACAGACTGAAAAAGAACTTTAGACATCCTATATGTTTATATGAAAAAATCTGTTGCTACAAATCCAAGGGGGCTTTTTGGAATGGATTGATATTTTCATGTAATTCTCTCCACAGATACAAGACAATCTCTACCATATGCCCAATGAATACTGCATAGATTCCACAGTACATTTGTTCAGCATTTCATTCCAATTGCTGTGTGAGACTCAGCCATGGCAAGAAGATGATGTTGGGTTTTTCTTTCTCTTATACGTCTCCAAATATGTTTTGGCACATTTCAAATTCAGAAATAAGAAAGACAGTCTACTTTTCTCCAAGTATGAGATTATTACCTCCCCCTATATTATGAGCAATCTTGTCCAACTATCTCTCATGAAATATAGTCTAAGAGCAAATTAAATTTAAACATAAGTGTATAAACCTGGCAGTAGTTTGGTATTTCAGAGAAAATGTATTATTCAAAACTAAGCCCAGTATCAAAATTATATTTGAAACAAGTAGTAAGATAGAAAATAAAACTGTTGGGTCTCTTTATATACCCAAAATATGTATCTAATATTATTTACTCTGGAGTAATCAACAAATAAATTCATAGACCTAGGAAGTACCTGAATGACACTGTGCCAGCCTGGCAAATACAAAGTCCTGAGTTTGATTCTCAGGACTAGAAAAATTAATAAATAAATTCATTTATTAACATTTAAGTAGCAGATGTTATATTTCATACCTGTATTGGCTGCAAAATGTTAGATAGCTTGACTGTTACAGAGTCTAGCATTAGGGTTAGAAGTAAAACTACTAAGGAATTTTAATAAGGCAATGAATGGTGTGGAACTACCTCATGACTTCTGTTAGTAGATAACTCTTTTAAAGCACACAATTTGCTATTTTTCACTTTCTTTTTTCTTTCTTGTGTGCTTTCTGCTTTCCTCTGCTTTTGAAATTGAATTATTAATATGGACCATAGCAGAAAGAAAATGACTATGTATAATATACTATAAATATATATATGTATTTATATATATATATATGTAAGTTTTCAGAAGATATTGAAGGAAAAGTTTGTTCAGAAGGAGGTAGAGTTTCTCAACTCTTCATCTTCCTTTTTATATCAAAAGCTCCCACTGATGGTGGCCAAGGCAGCTTTCAGGTTTTCGTCAGCTGGACTGAACTTCAGAGACTTCTTCCCAACCCTAGCCCCTTCACCTTCCTTTTCATAAAGCGTTTACTTTAGAAAACTTGTCATTATAAAGTCTACCTCTTCCCCTTTGAAATCTTGGTAAAAAGTTTCTTGCCAGTTTCACAGCCCGTGTATTTTCCATGTAGCGAGGAGCCATTCCTTTGAAATATCAAGAAACTTGGGCCTTTATCCCCCGAGTTCTATGGGACGCTAGTCATCTAACTTCTGGGTCCTTGTCCAAGTTGAAAAACCTCCTTGGATCGTGAAAATGAGAGAACATTTGGCACTTACAGCCTGTGATGCTGTGATTCAAAGCTCTAAAATTTCTCCAACTCATTTTCTCATAGAAGTCGAACTAAGATCAAGTAGTGGTCTCTTAATTCTACTGTAACAGCCTTAACAATAGTTCTTTGATGCCTGTAGATCAATCAGTGAAGATAAACTAAAATATATAATCATAAGGCTGTGCAAGTGGCATATAAAGGCTAATAAGTATTTGTTCAAAGTATCAGTTAATAATGAGTCTGAATGGTGCCTGTAAACTCCAGTGAACTTTTTGAGAATGGGTGTGCCATGTGACCACACATTTCCATTATCTCCTCAGTAAAATTCAACAAAGTAAAGTAAGTGAAGACAGACTATCAATTGCTTCTTTACTATTAGCAAATAATTACTGTGGTAGCAACTAGATTGGTGTGACTTTGGACTATTAGTATGAAGCATAAATTACCCCAACCCATCAAACAATGTTGCTTCTGTAAATGTCAAGACAGAACTACATAATGGGATTCAACATGTTCTTACTTCTATTAGAATATTGAGCATGTTTTCATTTATAGTTGCTATTTTTTACCTGTCATGTGGACATTTTCCACATAGAAACTTTCCTCCTGATACATGTGTTCAAACCAGAATCAACAAGTTCATGTAATTTGCTTAGACCATTTAAAAGAAAGTTAATAAGGGTGATTTCAAACTAAGCTAGGATTCCTGACACTCATCCTCAACAAATTCACTCAGAAGAGATCTCGCAGGTTCTTTACAGGGTGTTTCATTATTTCCAAGGTCACTCGTGCTTATCTAACATTCCTGCTGCCTGATAACAGACCAATGAGATATGTAGACGGAACAGAAAAGCTCCATTAATGACGCTTTAGAAACGAGGCATTGATTCTGCAGGTAAATCATTTTCCATTTATAAAAGGGAACGCACTGAATCAATGCATTCTCTGGGGACTATTGAAGTTTGTTAATCACACTAATTAGGTGTTACTAGGCGGCAGCCATTTATGATCCCATCCTGAACACTGTCATAAGCAAATTCTCTAAAGCTCATTAAAGAATGCTGGTGTCATCACGTCTTTGGAAGTTTATTGTTACTTTGAATTCTTCAGTTTTAATGAAACACTGTTCCTAATGAAGGAGCTTTCAGAATACCTATACCAGGAAATGTAGATGTTTTTAATCAGTTACCAAGGTCTTATATATATATTTTTTGGCTTCCAAATAAAAAGTTAATTTACTAAGCACCAACATTTCCTTTCTTTTTTTTTCTTTTTTGTCATGCCCCTCAGGCTTGTTATTCAGATACCACGATGCTATTATGCACGACTTCTTAATGACGATCAATTAATACTTTTATTGCCTTTTAGCATCACAGACATTACAGTCTGTGTCAGATTCACCTGGAGAACTTTTAGAACATCCCCAAATATTTCACCTAATGTCCCCGAACCTGGAGCTTGAAGACACTTGCATTTCTTAAAAACTCCAAGTATGAGTGAAGGGCTATATAATGATTTTCCCAGCATGTGCTGTCTCTTCACTGACTTTGGTATGATGTAAGTAGCTGCTTTTTGGTTCCTGAGACACTTTAAAAACCCTCTGCCCTTAGGGTACTGAATTCTGATATACAGAGACATAAAATAAAGTGATAATCACATCTGAGTAATAAAATGAGTCATATAACATATTAAAGTAAGTGACTCTCCCTGCCTCATAAAATGTATAGGACTAAACTAGGCAACTGCAATTTTAAAAAGTCACTGGCACAGCCACTCATAAACAAATTGACATACCTGTTCCTACCCACAAACCCACCCAGGTACACATTCACAGCCACGTCCATGTCCGTCGTACACCTGTGTATTTAGCTGTATCATTTGTATTGCATTTCTGTCTACACAAGCCTACCCAGCCTCCTATTCTTGCTTTCAAAACTGCATCTAGTCCCAATTCTTTCAGTTGATCTTTTAGTAATGATGTTCTCATTGCTGAATGTTATACTGCTTTTGATTTGTCAGACCAAACAATCTGTCTCCTATGATGACAGGTGATGATTAAAGGCCTACACAGCCTACATGTATAATACATATATGTAAGCTCAGCTACCTCATGGCAGTTAAGGACGGAGGGCCACAAGGGCTCTCAGGAGTGTCGCAGCCGCCTCTGCTGCTGTGAGCATCGTCAAGCCACTGGCCAACAAAGGGCACGTTTGCCCTAGATCTGATAGAGGAAAAGGTTTCTTTTCCAGGGCACAATTCCTGTTCCCTCAATGATTGTTTCTGACCACAGATTTGCAGATTCTGACGTATAAAGTTTCCTGTCATTTTTGAAAGTTTTATTTTTCATTCTTTAGAATTTCGACTTCTGAAAGAGAATTTTTCAAATCTATTTTAATGTCTCTATTTGTAAATATTTTCTCCTAATAATGAAATTATTAGCAGACCGAGCCAGCATCCATCCTTTTTGTCTTATCCTTTAGAATAGAATGTTTTAGTTTCCTTCACTAGTTCTAGTTTTAGTTTTAACCAAATGTGACTAGTTTGTTGAAACCGTTGCCAGTGTTCTGTGTACTCCTGTCGGTCTCACTTGATCACTATGATTATG
>PVIC010024073.1:12828-26408 GCA_004025085.1 Thryonomys swinderianus
TTTTACAAATTGGATAGTCATTTGCTAAGCTCTAGGGCAATCTTTTAAGACAAGTACCTTTTGAGTTGATTCCCTCTAATGTTTCTCAACCTTAATGAAGAGTGTGAATCCATGATGAATGTATCAAAGGACACCGAAATTGTGGGGAAACCAGCCTCCTCAGTGGGAATAAAATGATATAAACTGGAAGTTTGCTACAGTAAACTTTGTGCTGAAGGATGAGAAGTGGATTGCAGGAGATATTTTTCCAATTAAGGAAATTTGAGAACATTTCTGTGTTGTCCTTTGTCGTATTTCTCCAGTATAGAACACAAGGAAGAAGCAATACTCACACATTCCTGTGCTTTATAAAGCAGCTTTGTACCTTTATGTGCAGAATAGAAAGCAGGCTATTTTGCTGAACAAGTCTGTATCTTTTATAGTTGAATGCTATAGAGAAAACCCCTGGTGGCATATAACAGTTAGAAATTAAAGAGTTGAATAGACTACAATGAAGTGGTTCTTGACTTCATCCACGCTGCAGCTATGTGTGCGGGAAAGAGAAAAATCTCTTATGTGTTCTCACATTATGATGAGAAAACGAGTTAAAGTACAGTTTTGCAAATTGAGTTTGTAGACCCCTGGGGGTTCACTCTATGGATTTTGGAGTTCTATGGGGTCCAAATTGATCCAAAAAGCTCTTCTACATTTTATTAACAGAAACTATTGTGTCATTTTATAGGCTTGTTTTACAGCTGCCTGTGAAGTGTACAGTCCCTGTACAGGTCTCAGAACCAAACGTACCCACTAAAGTGTTAAGTTTAGGACCTGACACAAATCATGCAGTCCAAGCTCTCCTGAAGAGCTTTCCTGGAGCTAACAGGACAGCCTGAACTCCAGTACATTTTGTCATATGGAGACATCTTTACTCGACATACACTCAACAATTAGATTCTACTGAGAGATAAAGAGAAGAGGAAATGAAGGCATTATTGGAATTCCTAAAATTCCACAATTCACTAAATTTGTAAATTAATAACTACTCTATATTTTGTGTTCAAGTATTTTGTGTATGAATTACAAGTGGTCCTTCAGTCCATGAACTTGATTCTTTCTATCATTCTGGTAGCAAAACAAGTTGGATGAAAACTGAGTCAAATTCAGGTTGGGAGGTTCAAAGTTCACCTTATAAGGAAATTTGACACAATTCTCATCCAGTCGATTTGCAACCAAAGTCACGGAAAGAACTGAGTTCTTGAACTCAGGTTCCACTGTGTCTGTTGCTGAAATAACCCTAAAAATCTAATTTGATTATTCAAATATTACAGGTCTTTTATTTTGTATTTGGGGCACATAATCTACTGATTATTATATCCAATTACATATAGTAAGCATAATTCATATTCCAAGTCATTCCATATAAACTGAAATTAATGTTTCCATTTTAAGAAATAAACTGAGGCATATAATCATATATGTCTTTAGTTGTGCAACCAGATTAAAATGCAAGAATTATTTTCCCCAGAGTTGTGAGCTTTGTTCACCTACTGAAAATCCTTCCTTTTCATATATTCAATCATGGAAAATAGAATCCAATAAATAAAGCATGAAGATTGGGAATATAGGAAAAGCTGCTGTCTATGTCAAGGTCACATATTCAATGAATTTTCGAAGTTCAGAGTTTATTTTCAGCAAGAAAAATTTGCATAGTTATTTCTGAATTATATGAATCACATAACTTCATTTAAAGTCTTAAAAAAATTATATGTCGCAGCCTGAGGTGTCCTGAAAGAAACCCAAGCAGTGATTTTTCCAAGCAAGGAAATTCAAACACTCCGTTAAGAAGTTTTAGGTACTTTTTATTAAATAGGAACCCCTGTCCGTGCGGCGGCTCACACCAGGAATCCAGCACTCAAGAGGCAGAGAGAGGAGTGAGCTCAGGACCAGCCTGAACTACAAAGTGAGACTCTGTCTCAAAAAACGAAGAAAAAAAAAAAGATACAAAAATCTTTTTTGCCTCTGGTCTAATTTTTCTTCACAGGGTACACAGTCTCACAGCATTACTGATATTACCACATCATTATACACAGAGGAGGAAAGTGATATTTATTTCCTTTATATCCATTTATTTTCTTCAGTCAGAAGAATACAGTGATGATTTCACAAAGAGGGATCCTTTGGGGAAAAGGAACTTAAATGGGCTCCAAAATTCAACAGAAATAGTTTCTGTAAGAAGTCTCTCTCTTGTAATCAAACTCGCACAGGATGGAAAATTGCAAATGAGTTGTGTCTGTCCATTGTAGCCTACACCAGAAGTTGATGGGTTTGTTAAAAATTTCTTTGAACTTCTCAGCAAGATATCTGCTCTAAATCCGGGATGACACATTCTCTGTGTCTAAACAGGGGCACCCTTGGCAGGAGGCTGGGCTGTGGTGGGGAAACTCTGGCTGTTTCTCAAGATGCCTCGAAACATCTCTCCTATTATTCGATGCAAACCACTGTACTTCTTGTCAGTGTAATGAGATGAGTTCCACTGTACCTTGATTCATTAAAAGTATGAACAATGTGCCAGGCGTGGTGGCTCACACCTGTCATCCCAGCACTCGGGAGGCAGAGGCAGGAGGATTGCTGAGTTCGAGGCTTGCCTGGGCACCATAGTGAGCTCAGGGCCAGCCTGAACTACAAAGCGAGACCCTGTCTCAAAAAAAAAGGATAAACACTGTTTTAATCAAGTACCGTTCATCCTCATATATATAAAATCTAACTATGAAGAAAGTGATGCAGGGAAGCAAGGCTTAGCTCCCAACGTGAAACGAAGTTCGTGTTCTCTAAAATCGAACGATGAATTTTAGGAATGAACAACAGAGGTTAGAGTAGGAAAATTTTATTGAGAGAAAAGCTTTTACCTAAGAGAGACAGAAGGGGGAACCCAGAAAGGTGGGTAACATGGAGTCACTTTTTTCAAGGGAAATTTATGGTCTACAATCACAAGGTGGGGTGGGCTCAAAATAGGAGCCTGCCAATAAAATTCAAGAAGATACAATAGTTTTTGTAAGGAAATTTCCGAAGGGAATTTTGTATGCGAACGTAGTGAGGAAAAAGAATGAATATGATTCAGAAAGAAAAAGAAAGAGCATGTATATAAGGGGTGGGGAGTTGTGGGTGGGTAGGGATGTGGGTAAAAATGAGAATTAACTTGTGTCATAGTCTGGTACAGATGCCCCAATGTTGTCTGTGATTGTGAGCTGTATATGAAATGTACCAATGAATATCTGAAAAAAAATTCAAGAAGATGGACAGACTACAATTAACCAATGAGTACACTGGGGGCTTCCAATAAGATTCAAAAGAAACAGGCAAACCATAATTAGCCAATGGGTTTACAAGTACAGTTGTTTCAACAACCTTGATTAAATGAGGTCCAGTGAGGAAGCATGTCATACAGGTTTTTCTTGTTAGGAGACTTTTCAAGGTGGCTCAAGTCTTGGCCATCTAATCCCCCCAACTTGCATTCACTACATTCTTGAGGAAGGGGTGGATCTGGATCTTAACCTTCCATCCTGGGAGAATGAAGCTTACAGAACACTGCTATCTGGGAGTATAGAGTTTAATTGATGTTGTTGACCTTTGGAAGGGTCTCCTTTCTTGCAAGCCTTTCAAGGGCCGGTCCTATCTATCTGGTAGTCACATGTCTAGCCAGCTTTTCTACCTATAATAAAAGGTTGATGAAAATTAAAATGTAAAATGTGTAGCCTATCTTAAAAGCTTCTTCTGGGACAGAGATTTAGCTCAGTGGTTCCCTGCCTCGCAAGCGCAAGGCTCTGAGTTCAATCCCCGGTAACCACATACAATGCTAGCCGTGGAGACTCACACCCACTATCAATCAATACCACATAACACAGTGCCGGGCATGGTGGCTCACGCCTATAATCCCAGCACTCGGGAGGCAGAGACAGGAGGATTGCTGAGTTTCGCGGCGGCTTGCCTGGCCTCCATAGTGAGCTCAGAGCCAGCCTGAAATACAAAGCGAGACCCTGTCTCAGAAAAAACCAGCTTCTTCTGAATAAGAATTATCTTTATCTAAGGATTAGAAAAGTGACAGGTCCACAAAGAGGGAAACGTTTTTTAACATGAATACTAAATTGAAATACTGAGTTGGTTTGTTTCTTATTTAACATTGTACTTTAGTTACTTCAAATTCTTTGACTAAGGACAAAGCTAGAAAGAACTTGTGCAGTCTTGACAACCGGAATTATAGGGAATTCTCTGTATTTTTCTCAGTTTTGGAATGTGATGCTCCAATTCTGGATTCCACTCCTCTATCCTGTATCTTCAAGTTCTCCATCTGTTCTGCAAATTATGAACAGATGAGTCAGACAGTCCTCTCCTATTCCAGTCATTTATCTAGGAAATCTTCCCTTTTAGTGTTCCATGCCACAGAGGGACTTATTCTGAATGAAATTAGTAGGTATACTTCCAAAGATGCCAACTTGGGGAATAAATGGGAAAAAGGAAGAGTTCTCGATGTTTCTTAGATTTTGCTCAAAGCTCTCTGGTTTGAAAGTTCCACTGTTTGTTCATGTCAGTGGTAACTGATTGCTGTTTCCTCCTGGGTAGGGAAAGAAGTGGACAGAAGTATCCTCAAGTGCGATCTCACTATCTTAACCAAAAGGATGAACATCAAGAGCTTGGAACCACTCACAGCCCAAGCATTTCCCTAATCTTCAAGAACACTCGGCTTGCTCCCTTCAAAACAATGCTATTTTAGAAAACACGACATCTGTAGCAATTCAAAATGTCTGCCAAGACCCAATAATAGGCTATGATTTTGATATTTTCAGAAAAGTAAGCATAGTAAGGAACATGTGGGAGGGAAAAGCTGCCTTTCCCTAACCTAGTTTCTGAAGCACACGTTTCTGGCAAAGCAGTAACATAACTTTAAGGGATAAGTAGATGTAGGAAACTTGTAAATAAAATTAATCAGAATTACCCCTTTCCATAATAAGTAGAAATACATAGACAATTCACTACATCTAAGGCTAATGTTGACTCACCCTTGTAGTCTTCTGAAAGTCACATCAGTCTGAAATCATAGAAGACATGTCCCACATCTTTTGCTATAGAGGGTATTTCCCACTTTTGTTTTGGGTTGTCTCTGAGATGTGGGAAGATAAAAATAGAACTGGCACAAGAAGGAATGTAGTGTTTCACATTGCAGGGCGTATATCTTCTGTCTTCTCTCTGTCCTGTGACGCTCAAGCAGAGGGCTCTCTGATTCCTGAGGGTGGGAGACGGAGGCCACCACAGAGAGCCTTCCCTTCGCTTTGAGCTTCCTACTGAGCAGTGATTTCCTACTCGGCAGGCTGCCTGCTAATCAGCTCCACACTCAGGGCCTCCATCAAGTGCAAAGGGTCCCACAGGGAGGGACATTAGGGCTTTCCTTGCCCGGTCTGCTTTGCTGATTCACAGTTGCTACAAGAGGCAAAATCACTTATCTCATCAATGAGTTCAAAAGAAAGAACAAAAGCAGGCTCAGCCTGGTGTTTCTGGAAGGCTTTTCAATTCCTCTGCCTGCAGAGAAGCGGCTTTGTGTCTTTCTCTTTCCTGTGGCATAGTTACAAGGGGCAGTAGATCCCTGAAGAGAAGATTTATATATTGCCTGTTTTTCTATGACTGGCTAGGTTTGTTAATTCCAGATGAAGTAATAGGAAACCTATTGCAGCTGCCTTATTTAATCTATATAATTCAATCCAGCTTCCATCCTTAGTACAGTGAACACTTTTCTCTGCAGTATTCTGACTCCAGTGACTTATCAATTGGTTCTATACACAACAGGAAAGAAAATATAATTTTTATCAACCTATAATTCCTATTCCAAGGATATAACAAGTTAGGGTTTTTCTATCGCTACTACATCTATTTGACTTTACAAATAATAAATATTAAATATTCTAGCCTTTTATCTAATATTTGTCAGACAAGGATTCCCTTTTCTTCTTGTTGTAATTACTCCCTACTGTAAAATCAGTGTCTCAAACCTAGTCTCAATATAATTTTCATTTTATATGAAATTTTAATTTAAAATTTTATAAATTTAAATGAAAATTTATATAATTTTCATTTTATATGAAATTCATTTTTAACTACATAAAATATCAATCATCTTTATTTCTTTCTTTACTTATTCTCACAGTGCTTTGAAGATGGCCCACTGCCAGGCATTGTCCTGCAATATCCCACTGAATACAGTAGCAAATTTTAAAAAATATTTTATTGTATGAAAACATAAACTTGCACAATCAAATAATAAATGAAAAGTAATATTTATACTACATAGCATTACCTTATGTACTTACTGAAAATACAAGACATAAACAAAAAGATTCTTAGGAGAAGAAACAGATAATAACACAAATATGAGTCCTGGGAGAAGTCCCTAGCTAGTGGAAAACAAACAAACAAACAAATAAATAAAAGTTTATCTCTGTGTGTATGTATACATATACGTGTTTGTGTGGTAGTGAAGATTTAAACTGGGCTTTCATATTGAGTTACAATCCAATGGTTTTCAAATTTAACTTTTGTCTTTTAAGTTTTGGGACAGGGTCTTGCTAGGTAGCTGAATTGCCCAGGCTGGGCTTGAAGTTAGAACTTCTTCCGCAAGTCTTTTGTAATGCTGGGATTATAGGCAAACAAAATAATGAGTGATCCATAGAGTGATCATTATTTAATACTTCTGCTTCCCATTTCCATGTTACAAACAGTACAGCATCTGATTTTTTGAAACCATCTTTCAACAATCATCAAAGCTAAAAAATTGTAAGCTTAGAAATTTGATTGCCCATTCCTCTTTTCCTACTAACATAGAAAATGTATATTTATCATAATTTAATAAAGCAAATTAACTATGATAACTCAGATTCTTTCTAGAACATGATTTTAATGCTTAAAGCATTTTTTTAAACTTTTGGTACTATTTCAAAGTGAAAATAATTTTGGTTTTGGGTTTGGGAATTTTTTTCTTTATTCTTTAATAGTGTTATTTTTAAAATCTCTAGCTGAATTTTCACACTGTTCATTTCATGAAACTGCCACATTTTTATTTAGGCTGAAACAATAATTACTACATCAGATTTTATGTTGCATTGTGAATTTATGGGATGCACCATAGCTAGGCAAGGAATGATGGGGTCTCCCGAGCATGTGATGAGGTCTGGCTCTGATGAGCCTCTTGTTTCTAGGTTGGATCCACAGCAATATGCCAGAGAGTGAAATCACTGTCAGGTGAGTAATCAACTGACCTTCTTTCCTGTGAAACCTCTCACTTCATTCATATCTTGGTGTAACTCCTTTTGACTATCAAACTGTCCCCATTTCTTTGACTGAGTTTCTGATTTTCTTCTCTAAGACAATCAGTTCTGATAGATTTCACTAGAAAATCTGTATTCCTTACTTTTATGTAGGGGAGGTAAAAATATTTCTAAGCTACTGTACAGATCTAACAAGGGTTATATTAAAATCATACGTTTCACAAGGAACACAAAAGAGAGATATATTATAAGTTGTTGTCAACCTAAATGACCCTACTCCATATTTAAGGTGATAAACTTCTTTTCCAGAATATTCTGTAGAACTACTTTTATACTTAAGTATGTATGATTTATTCATCACACATTCTGAAACTTTGACTCATAGCAGGAAGGCAATCCAGATATAAAGAAAAAATTATGTTGTGAGCTGATTTGCTTCACAGAACATTGTTTTACCTCACCTGATGCCTTCAATTTTTTGTATCAAAATTCTTCCATTGTTGTTTTTTCTAGTTACAGAAATAAATAGAAAGTAAAGTAATAGAGACTAAAGTATGTTCTCAGAGTAAAAGGTCTACTGATTTTCATTCATGTCTCTATTAAAAGTATAATGTTTAAATTCAGTTTTCCTGGGGTGGGGGGATGTGTACTTTGAGTGAGATGAACCCATTTGATTTTAAAATGAAGTAAAAACTTTACAAATTACATGTTTGGCATGAGCAAAAGTTAATATTAGGATAGACCTTTCATTTACACTCTTGTAACTCTGCCACCAAAATGCTTTAAGGTTGGTCCTTTAAGTGATGTGTTCTGACGTATGTTACAAATGCGCTGTCTCCAGTCTGGAGATCAGGTTTCTTTCACCAGCACTTTAATACTGAGGTCTTACACGACTACTTTCTTTGTGCAAGGATTTCTCTTTTTCTGACTCTCCATCCCCCCTTCCTCCTCACTCCTGTCTCCCCTCCCTCTTTTCCTTCCTTCCTTTCATCCTTACTTCCTTCCCTCCTCCATTTTTTCCTTCCATCCTTCCTTCCTTTTCTACTTTTTCATTGCTGAGGTAAAGTACCCAACAGCCACAAGTTAAGGAAAGAAAGGTTTATTTAGCTCACAGTTTGTAGAGGTTTCAGCCCGTAATCTATGGGGTCCAAGGCAGGATGGTGCGACAGACAGATATAACAGAGAAGAAACAGTTCATGGTGGGCAGAAGGTAGCACAGTAACAAGGAATCCCTAACTGTGTCTTTGTATGCCTTTTATTTTATCCAGACAGTTTCGAGTGAGCAGCACTCACACTCTGAATTCTGGTCCCCTTGAGCCTAGCATTGCACCATGAATCAATTCCATCATCACATATTCTAGATCCATCTGCCTCAGAAAGAAGCCCACCTATGACTGCATGAGGCTTCGGGGGACATCTAAACACAAGTTGTAACACTTTTTAAATATTTTGTTGTTGTTCTTGAAGACTGAACACAGCGTCTCACACATGCTAGGAAAGTGCTGATTTGAAGTACACCCCCACTCCCTTCTATTTTTCTTTTTTTTTTTTCCTCAAGAATCTGTAAGTTTCCCAGCCTAGCCTCAAAGTGGGACTCCTACCTCAGTCTTATAAGTGGCCAAAAATACTCGTATTCGCCATCACACCCAATAATTTACTTTTTAAATTTTATGTTACAAAGATGAAAAAGAGGAAGAATGTAAGCAAGTTTGAATAAATTAGAGAATCACAATTCATCTGATCTCTCTTGATCTCTCTGCCTTTAAGAGACAGCTTACAATATATCTGTTTGTATAACAAATTCTAAACCATAATGCATAGTATGGCTATTTAATAATGTGTTAAGTAAAAAACTAAGAAGAACTGTATTCCCTATAAGTTATCAGTTTGAGGGAGGTGTTAGTCAACAGGGTTCTTCGGAAATCAAAAAATAAAAGGGAGTTAGAAGCCCACTTATCTCACTGGCAGACAATGCGTGTGATAAGTAGAGGAATTTTACAGCCTAAAGAAGGAATAAGCCATTTCCGAGACATAGTGAGACGGACTCAGCAGCTGGAAAATCGGTTCACAGACGGATGCTGCAAAGTCAAACAATGAGAGCTTCAGAGATAAATAGCCGATCAGACAAGGACTGTTCTGGAAGAAAGGATTCTGTGGTATGCTTGGTGTGGTTCTTTATCACCTGAGGCTCCCTAAGAAGAGCACAGCCTCTTCTAAAAGTCTAAAGAAGGCCCTCAATGTGCTGAGGATTTTGTGCATGACCTACACTGTTGAAAAATCCTAGTGGGTAAGAAAAAAAAAAAATCCAAGTGTTTCACCTGCATGTTTGCCAGTTTCTCTCTGAAGTCTTGTGGAAAACACATATACTTCCCTTTAGAGCGACAGGTTCAATCCTGTGTCTAATTCCTTTAGTGTCTGCACTAAATACTGTTGTTTCATGTGAGGAAATACCTGAGGACCATGTTTTTGTTCTGTTTTGTTTTTGAGACAAGGTGTTGCTTTGTAGCTCAGGCTGGCACTGAGCTCACTATGTAGCCCAAGCAAGCCTCAAACTCCACAATGCTCCTGCCTCTGCCTCCCAGGTGCTGAGATTACAGGCTTGAGCCACCAAGCCCAGCATCTGCGGACCTTTTTCTAAGGACTCAGCAGTAAATTCATGTCCCATATCATTACTGGGGAGTCTCAGTGTCTTTCCAATTTGGGGTGCAGGCACTTCGGTAGATGGGTCTGAAAGTAGACTTATTTCAGGAGACTGACTGTTTGATGTGAATGGTATTGCTGTCCGTTGAGCACCTGCTCACCCCTTCCTGCTTTCTATGCTTTGTGCTGTTGGAAGAACCTGCTGTATTTTCTGATGTACTATTGTGTTAAGCATCCTTTAACGTTTGTGTCTCTGTTTCAGTCTCACATACAGTGCAGACCTGTCACTCACTGTGGTAATTATGAACAGTTCCCCAGAGTGGAACTTGGAAAGTGCCGTGTGGCCTCCTCATTACTGCCAACGTGCTATGATCCAGGTCACGACGTCCAGGGCCCGGCCACTTGAGAGGTGCCTAGAGTCCTTCACCAGGACACTGCCAGTCACAAACTCTTGCTGAGCCTTCCCTGGGCATATGACCTGCTTGTGGTCTTTTGGACTCAAACATTACCCTTTTCAACATAGCTAGAGCCTGAAATTTTTGTCCCTTCTTACACTGTCTCGGTAATCCAAGCACTTTTTTGTTTTAATCATCAATTAATTTTGCTTTCTCTAAGTTTCTCTGCAGTATCCCACAGGTAATTTGGCACCATGCCTAGAATGGGATGTCAAATTCTGTATCTTGAGATATTTTACGTTAACTGAAATATTACTTTACCGTTGTGTTGTGCTCCCTTTGATCAATCTACCAGGTGTTTTTCAGGTGCTTTAGTCTACAACTCTCCCCTTCTCGTGAGTCGTGGTCCATCCTCAGTGAGACTAAGCTATGAACTAGACCCGATCATCATATGGGTGGCTGAGTGGGGGGGGGCTGATACCCACAGTATTTGCTGCAAAAGATAAATGTGAGTGCAGCCTCTTCAGACAACCACTGGCTCAGCATGTTGCAGGAGTTACAGTTTCCCAGCAGGACCTGGATGTCTCTATGCTACATGTCCGGACTTCAGTTTTTACCCACTAGAGATCAAACTTGTGATAACATTCTTACCCCAGGCCAGTAAGCCTTGCTCCGAGTCTTGCTAAACCTACATCTATTACTGTAGTAGTCTTTTTCTATTCTCCCATGACAGGTAATATGGACTTTGCAAAACGTACAGAAAAAGAACAAAATAAAGCTGTTATACTTTGCTCTGAGTTGCTTATCCACCATTCTAAGCTTTCATTGTCACTCTGTGGAATGTCAAAACAAAAATGAAATAAGCACCCAACATCATTGCCATGGTCGAGTTGCTCTTGCGTGTGTTTTCAACCTGGGTCATCATATTGATCACTGGTGCTGCATCCGGACGACCACCTTCTCCAGCTGTCACTGATGGCTGACTCCTCTGTAGTCACCACTCTGCCCGAGGATGCGCCCCGCATGCTGCTTGGCTTGCCACCCTTATTCCTTCCAGAGTCAGGAGATGACTCGGTCCCCACACTCCAGCTGAACACTCTCCCTCGGCCCTGCGAAGGTCTGCTAGTTAGGGCCCTCAGGAGTCTGATTCTGTGGCAGGATTAGGCATAGAAGAAGTTTTTAGGGCTGAAAAACTGTAGGAAGTAGAAAAGAGATGAACCAGAATTAGCTAAGAATAGCATCCGGACTGTGATGTATATTAGACCCTAAAGAAAGCTTAGTAAAGGAGAACGTAGGATTAAACAACCACAAAAATGTTCAAATTGAAATTTATTATCTGCAGTGTCATGACCACCGAATCAGGGAGATACACCATAAAGCCCACTAACAACTTGACTCCTTATATTGGGCAGAAAGTTCCTTAATACCCACTGTCACTTCTTAGAGGGCAGCTGTTCAGGAAGTGCAAGGCCTCAGGATAAGCCACAGGCAGGTTGGGCATGTGTCGTATCTAGAAAATACTGACTCTCCGGGAACTTAAGCAAGAATGTCATTAGTGAGAAGGGACCCAAGCATCTAGGCCGGCAAGTCTACCTGCAGAGATGACATAAAAAGCACATTTAACAAGAAGATGTATTTTCAAATAAGTTACTCAAACCACTCTGTTTACAATATGATCAAAATACTCATGGATAAACTTAATCAAGAAGGTGAAAGACGTAAATAATAGGAACTATGAGATCATAATAATGATGAAATAAATTGAAATCACAAGTGAATTGAAAAAGTCTCCCGTTTTTGATTCAAATAACTAATACAATTAAATTTTCTATAATAAGACTAGTTATAGGTCAATACAATATTTATTTAAGCTCAAATGAAACTTTCAAAGACATTGAAAAATCAATCATACAATTTGTATAGAGTCACATAAGACCCCAATTAACCAAGGTAATCTTAAGAAAGATCATTAAAGATGGAGGGATCATACCATTTCAAATTATATCATAAAGCCAAAGTAATTTAAACAATGCGGCACTAGCACAAATGTAAACACATAGACCAACATAATGATATGAAAAGTCCCAAGATAAGCCCATGCATATCAGTTCAAATAAACTTTAACAAAATATCTAAGAACATATAATGGGAGAAATATGAATCTCTTTAGTAAAGAACGTTTGTAAATTTAAATATACACTTGAAAAGAATAAAACTAGATAAATTATATACAAAAATCAACTCAAAATTGACTTAAAACTAAAGCATAAAATATAAATCATAACCATTCTGTAATAAAACTTCTTGACATTAGCCTTGGCAATAATTCTCTGCATATTAACATTAAAAGACCAGGTAACAAAAGCAAGATTAGATAAGTAGATTACATCAAATTAAAAAACATCTATGCAACCAAGGTAACAATTTGATGAAGGAAATAGAAGAAACGGGCAAAATATTTACCAAATACATATGTATATATGTATATTATATATATATGATAAAGGATTAATATGAAAATATATGAGTGATTCAAATAATTAAATAGTAAGAAAACAAATAACCCAATATTAAAGTAGGCAAAAGACATAAATAAGCATTTCTCAAAGAAATATATAATGACCGACAAATATGTAAATATTGAACACCCTTAATCCTGGGACAAATAGAAATAAAACCTACATTGAAATATCACTTTATATCCAAGTAAGAATAGCTATAGTAAAAAAAAAAAACACAAATAACAAGTACTGATGATTGTAGAGAAAATCAATCTATCATGTGTGAGCTATTCCACCAATGCAAATTATCAATATGCGCCGATTGTCACCATGTCAGAATTCATGGAATACTAATCAATTCACTCACTAAATCAGCTTCATCAGTTTGAAGTCTTTATTTCACTTGGTAATTGTGGTTGGGGAAATCATAATGCTCTTATTCCATGCCACTCTTAGTTACTAATATCAATAACACTCAAGTCGTACATTACACTTCACCCAATAGCACATAGGTCACAGAAGGCTAAGAAAGGATTACATTAAGTTAATACCTTCAAATTAACCATGACCACAGGGTTTAAAGATGCCTTAGTGAGCAGAAAGGACAGAGCTGATCCTCTGTAAGGAAGTTACTGCAGACAGTTAGATGTGTTTAGAGCCAGGACTGTCAAAGCTCGGCCCAAGTGGCAGGTGTTTTCCAATCGACAGCTACAAATGGGCCCAGAAAATCATAGTATTAAAACTCAAACAAGCTG
>PVIC010024074.1:0-26352 GCA_004025085.1 Thryonomys swinderianus
TTTTTTTTCCATATTGTAGGTTGTTGTTTTGCTCTGCAGATGGTTTCTCTGTGTAGATCCAATGCAATGCCCATTGAAATTCCAACAGTGAATTTTTCAGAGCTAGAGAAAATAATCCAATACTGTATCTGAAACTGGAAGAAACCTAGAATAGCAAAAGCAATTCTAGGCAACAAGGGCATAGGAGGGAGTATCATAATTCCCAATTTGAAACTATACTATAAAGCCACTGTCATAAAAACAGCATGGTAGTGGAAAAGAAACAGACCCAAGGATCAGTGGAGCAGACTAGAAGATCCAGAAACACCCCTAGATATACTAAGCCACTTTGTTTTTGACAAAGGAGCTAAGAACCCTCTCAATGGAGGAAAGATAGCCTCTTTAGCAAATGGAGCTGGAAAACCTGTTTCAAACTGCCAAAGGCTAAAGCCAGATATATGTCTTTCACCATGTACTAAACTAAAAGTGGACTTAGAGACCTAAATATTAAAACAGAAACACTAAACCTGCTGCAAAACAGAAATTCTTGGAGACATAGGCTTAGGGAAAAACTTTATGAACAAAACCTCAGCAACACAGGAACTAGCAGAAGGAATCAAATGAGATCTCATCTCATTAAGAAACTCCTCTACCCAATTTGAGTTTGGATTTCTCTGTGACATTGCTCTTTACTCTGTTCTTTTCTGCTTTTCAGAAAGTTCCTGTTTAGAGATGTCATATGACCTTGCATTACTGTGTTTCTACTTTGCTTTAGCTGCCTGATCATGCAGATAGACCATTTTCTCTCTTTCTTCTTCCTTGCTTATACCTACATTTCTCAGCAAAGACTTTCTTAATAGCTTATTTCTCTCTGAGGTTCCATTTTGCTTAGGGACCTTTACATGCATAAATTTTATCAGGCCATTTGGAGATGTTAACTACTAGTAATTTCCCACTCAGAAATAACTATTTTGTCTTGAAAAGGAATCACTTTTAAGTTTCTTTTCCTTGCATTTCAAAGAGAATTAAAGCTACCTTTCAGTGGGAAATTTACAGTGCTAGAGCACTTATAACACAGTTGAAAATGTTGTGAGATGAATGATGGAGAAATACACTCTTTTCTCTGGAAATGTTAAATATGTGAAGCCTAGTGTTTTTCTGAATAAACACTGTGATATAGATAAATTTCAAGTCTCAAGAAAATTTTGAGCTTTATCATTCACAGATGTCACAGTCATATGATGCATGAAGGAATAAAGAAACAGAGATTTGAGCAACAGGAAATGCATTTACCAAACACCCACTTCAAGGTCTCAGATGAAGTGCTTGTCTTGCAAAGGAAGTTATACTTTAATGAAGTTCAGAAAATCTGACTCATTCCCAAAGGTATGATAATAAATTAAACAAGAAGTCTATTTCAGTTTAGATAAAATCAGATGGAGAAAAGATAAACTTAACACTGAAAAAACTGACACCATAATTTTAAAAAATAAAATAAAGTAATAAAATTTCAAATTAAAATAAATTTTAAAAGAAGGAATGAATTCAGAAACAAAACAAAAAAGGCAAAAGCTTAAATGGGACAGGGAAGCATACTCATGAGATCACCTTGTAAAAATCATGTCTGAAATTATTTACTGAACCTGGTCACAAATATTTTTATGCAGGTAAGCAATATATATGTATATTTCTTCAAAAATGTAAATGTTATGCTTGTGCTTATCATCAATAATGTTTACTAAGGAAATGGAAATGTTAATTGCCTTGATTTGATCAATATACATTGTATACAGGTATTGAATTATCAAACTTTCATAAAAATGTGTGATTACTACATGTTAATACTTTTTTAAAGTTTAAAGAAAAAAAGCCACCTCGTTTTTATTCCTACATATTGTATGTATTAAGATATCATGCCATATCCATAAGCAATTATTTATAATAATAATTAACATAGCAGTGATTAATATAACAATGATGAAAAATCAATGGCTCCTCTATGTGCTTAGCACAATATTTTTAATTTTTAATTTAAATGACTATGTGAGGTACGGTAATGTCTCCAATGGACAGAAAACTTCAGAGGTAAAGGTCATGCCTTTACACACACATACATACTTACATTAGTCTAGATCTCAATCTATTGTTTGTTGGTTGGTTTGTTTTTTGAGACAGGGTCTCACTTTGTAGTTAGGCTGGCCCTGAGCTCACTATGTGTCCCAGGCAAGGCTCGAACTCAGCAATCCTCCTGTCTCTGCCTCCCAAGCACTGGGATGACGGTCATGAGCCATCACGCCTGGCAATCTATTGTTTTTAAATGAATTTTAATGTACCAGTTATTCTCAACATTCCCTATGGATCGTTTTTGGCCAGTTTCCTTTGTCTACGCAGCATATACAGTACTGAAAATATTTAAAGTTAAAAATTTGATGAGCCACCACTACAATCAACACAAGAAATTTTCCACAGTCCTTATGGTGGTAATAAATCCCAATCAACTTTTTCTGTTCCTTTCCCAACTCCAGGCAACTAGCAATATGTTCTCTTTTACTATACAATAGTTTATGTTCAAAAGCTTTCAAAAATTTAATGGCCATGTATATATCCTGTCTTGGCTGTATTATTTTCCATGGAATAATTATTTTGACACCCATCTATCTTGTAGCATTTACCAATATTTTATTCATTTTGACTTCCGAGAAGTATTACATTAGGCGGGCGTACTGCCTTAATGAATTTCTTACGGCTGAGACAAAATATCCGACACCTAAAGTTAAAGGAAGAAATGTTTATTTCACTTCATAGTTTGTAGAAGTTTCAGGGCATAGTTAGCTGCCCTGGAGGTAGGGTGGCACAGCAGAGGGGCATCACAGAGGAGAAACATTTAATGGCATGGCAGACAAGAAACAAAAAGGAACACGTAGCAGTGGTAAACCTGCCTTCCTTCTGTCCCTTTATCTTCCATCCTAGCTTTGAGCCTATTGATTGGCATTGAGTCCGCATCACCAGAGTGGTGTATTCACTATTCATATCCTTAGTCCCAGCAGCCCATTCATAATCCACATTCACATACCTTAATACAGCCACCTTCAAACCTCCCAACTTATGATCACATCTAGATACAACCCATCACACATGTAATATTGTGTTATTTGCTATTGATGAACGTTTATGTTATTCCCAGTTTAAAGACATAAAACTAATACAAGCATTTATGTACAAGTCAGTTCATGGACCTATGCTTTCATTTGCCTTGGATAAATTCTAAGGATGGTAGTGAAAGGACCATCTCACACGAATATGTTAAATAGTTCAAAAAACTGTCAAAGTTTCTCATTGTATCATTTTACATTTCTAAGAGGGTTTCTGAGATTTCCAATTCTTACCAACATTAGATATTATCAATCTTCTTTTGAAAATTGTATTAAGCATTTCATTATGGTTTCAATGTAATTTTCTTATATATTAATGATGTTGAGCATCTTTCATGGCTTCTATTTTGCTATGTGGAAGAGTTGATAATGCAAAGCAGAAATGCGCTTAAGCTTCTGATCCCTGAGATAAACTTTAGCCAGTGATAAATTGTTGAAAGATCAGATATAATGCTTTGCTTCTACCCCACGCACATCGACTGAGACCACACATGCTGTTCTTAAGCCTTATCCAGAGATATCGTATATTTTTATGAGAATCCACAGACAACTGCCTTCACGCCCACCCCCCCCTTTCAGGTTTCCCTTCGTATCTCACTGCCCTTGCATGAACCCACTCCACCACCACCAGAAAAATGTCAGTGCATAAGTTTCAGTTCAAATTCTGTTTTCTTGGTTTTCCTGCTAAGAGAGTAGGGAAATAAAATAATATGAGAAAGACAATCACCATGTAACCATTCCACTAAATAACATTTAGTAAAATGGGTTTAAAACCTGCTGTGGGCAATTTTAATGTTTTAAAATACTTTCATGTAATATGTTGTAAACTTAAACCAAAATTTCAGACCTCAGAGAGACATTATCAATAACTTTTCATCTTGCTGAAGGAAAATAAGTAAACATAAATTATCAGTTCTAGAACAGCGGCTAACCCGAGGCAGGGAGAAATCCACAGACACCTCTAGCGTCAGTGTGGGCTCTGGAATTTCGGAATTTCAGTACGGTTTGGAATGTTTGTGGGAGCATGAGGACAGACTTGCAGTTTGCCTGAATCTAGAAATACCAGAGTGACTTTAGTGAGAGAAGCTAAAAATGTTTTTGCCTCTATTCTGTCCTGATTTGTTTAAGCAGGTATCTTTAACATGGCAGAATGATACTAAGTGTGTATTTCCTAACCCAATTACAGACTGTGCAATAATAGTTAAAAATTCAGGAAATAAACATTATAGATTTATGGACAGGGCATACATGTAGTGAGAAATACTTGAAAATGTGAACTTTATTAATAAAAGCCTGGATTAGTCCAATGATTCATAATCCAATTATTATTTTATAAATTATTTTTACAAATTATTTTTACTTACTCATGATAAGCTGGGATGTAGGGAGATAGAAGAAAATTCTTGACTATTATATCATCTTTTAAAAAAAGAGTCATAAGACTTAGTACTGTGGGTTGAATCACATTTTCCGGCAAGCTCTGTCGAAGTCAAAAATCCAGTAAATTAGGAAGTTTATCTTATTTGGGAAATAGATCTTTCTACATATAACTAAGATAAAATGAGCTCAAACTGGAATAGGGTGTTCCCTAATGTAATGACTAATGTCCTCATAAGAAGAGGGACATATGGAGACCCTGACAGGAAAGAAGGCCATGTAATAATATGCAAATTCAGAGCAAAACAAATTGGGATTGGCCCAGTAACTGGGAGAAAGGAAAAGTGTATACAACAAATTCCTCTTCACTCTCTGTAGGAAGAATAACACTACTCAAATTATGACTTTAGACTTCTGTCCTTCTGACTCATGAGAAAATAAATTTCTGTTATCTTAAAGCATCCAGTTTTGTGATATTTTGCTGAATATGACATGGTTTATTGTAGAATAGAAAAATACTCTTATAAACAATCAAAACTAATGGTTAGGCTGTAATTTTTGAAACCAAAATTTAAAATATATATTTTGTATAGTACAAAATAATGGAAAATATACACAGAGACATCTGTTTTATTATGTATACTAGTTTGCTTTAATGTCATAAAAAATACCACAAGCTGGGTAACTCCAACAACAGAAATTTATTTTTTTTTACAGTTCTGGACATTAAAGTTCCAAGGTAGGATGCTGACTATTTAAATTCCTGGTGAGGACTCTCTTCCTGGCTTGCAAAGAGTTGCCTCCATGCTTTGTCCTTGCACAGACTTTCTTCTATGTGGAGGCTTCCATGGGGTTGGGGGCAGAGACAGAAAGAGACTAAGAAAAGAAAGGGAAAGGGAGACAGGGAGAGGGAAAAGGAGAAAAACCTTTGGTATCTCTCATTTAGTCCTATGGCTTTACATAGCCTTACATATCTCATAAATGTCCTTGTCTCTAATTACATTCTACTATGGTTGCATGGTTCCATAGGACTGGTTTTACATATAAACTCAGAGAATACACAATTAAATTCTTGAAATTGTGGTTATTTTTCACGGTTGTTGCTGTTACATTTGCAAGGTGCTTTTTTTTTTTTTTTTGGTCTCTCTATAATATGAACTTTTCCCTCTCTACAACACTCAGTTCACTTGCTTCATGTAAAAAAAAAACCTGCACCTCTACACCAAGAATAGCACAAGACAAAGTCTTAAAGATTTACGGAACTTTATCTCCCTATCAGTGAAGGCATTCATTAGGACCCTCTAGAAAAAGATACTGGTCTCTATAGATTATTTTCCTCTGGCGTTACCAGAGTTCATCTTTTCACAGTATGGACCAAATCTGCTAGAAGACAGTCAAAGAAGAGAAAGTCAGACCAAGGAAAGGAAAGGCAGACTGGTACTAATATTCATTCAGTGTAGTCTGCAAAAATCGAACCCTTTAATGGGTTTTGGAAACATCTAAGTTAGTAAATTTTCCATTTTTGTTTCAGTTATGTGAGGCTGTCATTCTGATTGTTGATAGAGTGTCCTTCCTGACTGGAGGTATAAGATAGTAGTCAGTATATACCACAGTCTTCAATTTGCAAAACAGTAATGTTAAACTATGCCATAGGCCATTTGTAGGATTTTCCCCCCAGAGAAAGTATTACCTGGAGTTTCTAATTCATTTTAACAAATAGAATCTATCAGATATGATAGACCTGTTACTTCTCAGATTAAGACTTGAAAGACTGCTTCTTCTGTCCTAAATACTCTCACGTTGTCTCTTGGATTATTTACCCTGGTTGAGGCCATTGGTCATGACGTGAGTCTCACTGGCTGAATTTAAACATTCATCATCTATTTTATAATGCCTTTTAAATTTGGGCTTTTTTCCAAAATGAGAATTTTCATTGGTATTATGTAATCAAGTGTCATTAACACCTCTGACATTACCTTTTCTGGAAAAATGCTAAAACACTTGACAGTTTTATCTGTTTATATTGTATCCATATTTTTATTCTAAATTATATTAATCTATCCCATATTAATGGAGACTATTTACATGGGCCATAGGCTTATGGATCAGCAAGTTGCCAAAGGAAAAATCTGTACACATAGAGTAAGAAACACTTTTATTTTTTTAATTGAATTCTTTATTGGTACATTTTATATACAGCTCACTATCACACCAACCTTGGGGAATTTGTACCAGTATATGACATGAGTTAATTATTTACCCATATCCCTGCCCACTCCACAACCGCTTACCCCCATATACATGTGATTTCTTTTTCTTTTAAATCATATTTATTCTTTCCTCTCATTACTTTCCCCTACCACATTCCCTTTGAATATTTCATATTTTACAAAATCTATCATACATTCTAGAATGCATTTACATTTACAGGTTCTCATACCAGAGAAGAGATATGGTATTTACATATCTGGGATCTATTTATTTCACTTATTAGTGTGTCCTCCAAGTGTATCCATTTGCACATAAATGAATAAAATTTGTTATTTATATGGCAGAGTAATACTCCATTTTATTTTTTTTAAACCACATCTTCTTTTTTTCAGCCTCGAGTTGATGGGCATTTGGGTTGTTTCCAAGATTGGGCTATCACAAACTGAGCTGCTATGAACAAGGGTGTACATATGTCTTTCCAATGTGATGTTTTAAATTCCTTTGAATATATTCCTAGCAGGGGAATAGCAGGGTCAAAGGGGACCTCTAGTCCTAGTTTTCTTTGGAATCTCCACACTGATCTTCACAATGGTTGCACAAGCCTACAATCCCACCAACAGTGGAGAAGGGTTCCTTTCTCCCCACAGCCTCGCCAGCATTTATTGTTGGTTGATTATGCAATAGACGTCATTCTTTGTGGAGTGAGAAGAAATCTCAGTGTTGTTTTCATTTGCATCTCTCCAATGACCAGCGATGTTGAACATTTCTTCATATGCTTCTTGGCTGCTTTGACTTCTGCCTCTGAGAAGTATCTATTTCTACTTCAGATGCCCATTTTTGAACTGGGTCTTTAAACTTGGGGAGACTGATTTGTTTAAGTTCCTTGTATATTGTAAATAATAGCCCTTTGTCTGACAAACAGATAGTAAAGATTTTTTTCCCATTTTTTTGGTTGTCTTTTAGCAGTGCCAGTGATTTCTCTGGCTGTGCAGAAGCTTTTTAGTGGGATAAGATCCCATTTAGTGGGACAAGAGCCCTTTCTGCTAGTTCTCATGCTATAGAGGTTTTGTTCATAAAGCCTCTGCCTAAACCAGACATTTTTGTTCTTGAAAAATCAAAGCCGATTATTGATTTAGAAAGTCCCAGGAGAGTCCTCTTTTCTATATAGTTTAGGAATTAGTGAAATCAGAATTATATCAGCAGGGTCATTGATAACAGTAAATGATGTTACTTTGTACTATAGTCAATCTTGAACAAATCTTTATTAAAATGGTAGGGTCCTACTTGAGGAATCCATAACCAAAGAGAACCCTTCAAATAATAATGAATAAGAGAAGAAAAATACTATTGGAATTTTAAGATGTACCATAGCAATTGAATTTTACTGAAAGTGACAACTAAGTGTCACTTTAACTGTGACACATATAGTGGATTTTTGTATATGAAAGTTTTTGGTATGTGTTTTAACAGACTCTAAATAAGAGAAATAAAATTATACTCATCATTTTTTAAAAATTTCAGTGAACTTAAAGTTAAGTGTGAACTTGCTCTAGGGGAAAAAAAAACAATGAAAATACCAAAAAAAATTATTTGGATAACTTACAATTCTAACACCCAGAGGTAACTAATTACTATTTGTTTATAATCTCTCTAAATGAGTTCTATATAGAAATCTTTAACATACAATTGGATTATGTAAAAAAATGTGTTTGTACAAATGCTACATCTACTTAATAGTAACATAATGTCAAGCTTGTGTTAATTCTTACTTTGCCTGTAAACCAGGACATTATATACATAAACTCACGAGAGACACATCACAATTCTAAAGGACACCTTGCAACAGACAATTACACCTTTTAGTGTTACATGATGTGCCAGACTGTATTAAATATTAGGCAACATTTAAAAGGGCAACACATCTCTGACCTATTTATTTCAGTTATGAGTATGTCCTGAAGGTACATCCATTTGAATATAAATGATGCAATCTCATCATTGTTTATGGCAGAGTAATACTCCATTTTATTTTTAAACACACACACATCTTCTTTATCCAGTTTACATTTGATGGGCATTTGGATTGTGAGAAACTGAAGTTAAAAATGTCTTCTAGAATGCATGATTGATAATGTGAAATACTCAATATTCAAAGGGTAATAAGGTTTAGGGGTAAATAATGAAGAAAGAAAAAAACTGATGGTTAAAGAAAGGAAATAATGCTTGTGTATATGCAGGTGGGAGGAGGTAGGGTATGAAGGGGAAGGGGAAAATGAAAATTAAGTTTTGCCATTTACTGGTACAAATTCTCATTGTGGAGTGTAATTGTGATGTGTATATATAATGTACCAATCAAAAAATACAACATTAAAAAATTAAAAGGGCAACAAAATTGCTCATTACTTGACTATGCCCATTCCCTATTAACTGTTAACCTATTCTTGGGTATTTAACTTGTTTCCATTTTTTCTAAATAGTTCTCCATGAAATGATCAGCTATTTGTATTTTCTGTTCATTTCTTTAAGTAAGATCCTTAAAAGTAAGATACTTAATTTATTTCACTTAGCATTATGGTCTACAGTTGCATCAATTTTCCTACAAATCACTCATACTTCATTATGTATAAATACCACATTTTCTTTACCCACTTACATGTTGGTGCACATCAGATAGCTCTCAGGATTTAATGTTGTCAATTGTGCATGGATGTGGATTAATCACTTTAATATATCTTAAACTTTTTCAGAAAGAAACATAGAAGGGAAATATCTGGGGTGAATAGAGTGTGTAATTTGTGGTTTTTGAAGAATCTCTATACTGATTTCTATGATAGTTGTACTAGTTCATATTCCCACTAGCAATGTAGAAGGGGTCTTTTTTGCCAGAGTCTTACCAGAATTTAATGTTATCTGATTTCTTGATGACAGTCATCCTTTCTGGAATAACATGGAATATGAGTGTTGTTTTAATTTGAATTTTCCTAGTAGCTAGACATGCTGAATATTTTTAATGCTTTATTGGTCATTTTATTTCTTCTACTGAGAATTATCTGTTTATTTCAATTGCCAATTTTTTATTATCTTTATTTGGGGAATACAGTATTTTAAAAAATTCTTTGTATAGTCTACATATTAGTTCCTTGTTTGAAGTACAGGTGGAAAAACATGTTGCCCATTTTGTAAGTCGTCTCCTTACCCTGTCAGTTGTATCCTTTACTGTACAGACTTTTAATTTGTTAAGATCCTATTTGTTGATTCTTAGTACTTTTCTTAAGCAATTTGCATTGTTTAGAAAATCTTTGCCTACAATGATGTCAAGAGTTTTGCTTATTTTATCTTCTAACAGACTGCTTCTGTTTTAATACGTAGATTCTAGTACATGGAGAGAGAAATGGTTTTAGATTCAATCTTCTATATGTGGTTAGTCAGTTTTCCCAGCACCATTTGTTAAAGAGGTTGTCTTCTATCCATTGTAAATTGTTGGGCTCTTTTTCAAAGAACAGATAGTATAAGGTGCCTAGAGTGGTTTCTGTACCTTCTATTCTGTTCCATTGATCCCTATTTCTTTTGTTTTCCAGTACCACACTGTTTTAATCACTGCAACTTTGCAGTGTAACTATAATGTCTCCTGCCCAGCTCGTTATGTCCACAGCTTTTACTAGTCTAGATCTCTTCTGGTTCCATGAGTTTTAGAATTGTTTTCTCTAGTTCTCTAGAATGCTATTGGTATTTTTATTGAAGTTGCATTAAATCTGTATATCAGTTTTTGATATTTGACCATTTTTACTGTGTTGGTTCTGCCTATGCAGGAACTGGGCATGTCTTGTCATTACCTGATATCCTCCTATACCTCCTTTTTGACAGTGCAGTAGTTTTTACTGTAGAAGTCATTCACTTTCTTGGTTAGGTTAATTTCTCAGTATTTAATTTTCTGTAAAAGGTATGCTTCCATCATCTTCTTGTTGACTTTTTTTGTTGTACAGGAATGCTATCAGTTCTGTGTTTTGACTTAGTACCTTCCTAAGCTACTGAATTTGGTATTAAACCCAGAAGTTTTTTAGTAGATTTTTTGGGGGGACTTTGTGTAGAGGATAATATCATCTGTACCTAATGATAATTTGACTTCCTTTCCTATACATTCCTTTGTACTTCTTACTCATTGCCCTGGCTAATGTTGCAAGACCTATATTGTAGAGTTGTGGGTAAGAGTAGCCATCTTTGTCTTGTTTTTTTTTTTTTTATTTTGAAGTGAAAGCTTTCAATTTCTCCTCATTTAATATGGTGTTGGTCATTGGTTTATCATAAATTATTTATACTTAGCCAGGAAGATGTATAAGAAATCAAGTGAGCATTGTGGGTGTCTGAGATTGTTCCCAAACCATAGAGTTGGGAAGTAGCAATAGGAAAGGTGTCACTGAGTGAATTTTGAACCCATAACTGTTACCTTGTCCCCTTCATTACACAAGGCATCCTCACTTCCCAGACCCTGATGGAGTGTTATTACCAGGTACTCCTTGTTGAGAGTGTACTGTGGATAACTCTGTTAAATGACTCTTCCACTTCTGTCCAAATTCCCACAATATCCTCTTTTTAGTAATTTTCCTCCTCATGGCCTCATCCCCTTTTTTTACTCTCTTCCTAAAGCAAACCTTTGTAACCAATCACCACTCATTCCTTCTGATATTCTACAGATTTCACAGCTCAGGGATTGAATACCAGAGCTTCATCTTCATGCAGCACAAGGTTGGAACTTTTTATTGTAGCTCAGTGTTTTTCTTCCAAAAATGATGGAATAACTCTTAGTTCAGTGATGGATGAAAGAAGTAGAGAAAAAGACTGGGTCTTTCCATTCTAAGTTTTATTTAGTACTTTTGAATAATATCTAAAATCAAATATAAAGTTTGCTTGTAATTCATCCTTCCCCAAGAGAAATTCATATTTTCCATTACCATAATGTTGACTATTTCATGTAAAACAATACCTTGAGTTTATTTTGTTAAAGCCTATTTAGCTTGCTAGTCTTGAGTTTCTCATGAGTATATATTCCATTAACTAGCCAAAGAAAACCATAATTAATTAATTATTTCTTATTGATCTGGAAAGCCAAATATTATCTTCATTCCTCATTAGGGGGTACCTAATATGTTTAATATAGGAAGAAAAGGTAGTAAAATAAATCAACATTAAGTGAAACCACAGTTTTATATTTAAAAACACAGGAAACCATTTTGATTACAACTTTATCTTAAAAGGGGAAACAAAATTATAAAATTTAATTAATATTTTACCAAATTTAGTTTGCAATTGCAAATACTTAGGATATAAATAGCATTCTTTTTTCTTGGTTTAATTTACAAAAAAACCTCATTTTATTGCACAGTCTACACAAACTACTTTATTTTCTTAGTATAATTTTGAGTATTTTTGCACATAATTAATTGTGTGCTTCCCTTAAGCAATGTGAAGTCTTTGAATTTTAAATCACTGTCTTTTGAAACATTTTTCCTTATTTTTCACAATTATGTTTTTCTTTTCCATGCTAACTGCTTTATTCCAAGGTCTTTGAATGTGAGCTAAGAATTTCTCCAATAACTTTATCATGCAGATTGTAGCATTTGTAAAACTTGAAGACTCATTTGTTACTAAATCTGCAATATTTTCACTTTATGAATAATCCAAGAATAAAAATGACCCCAAGCAAAAGAGATGGGAAGATGGCACAGACTAGGGGCAGAGCCACATGGATTCTACTGTTAAAGCAAAATGGGATTCAGAGGGTATGTGTAGAAGAATTAATTTGTATGTGGCTGGTTAATTTAGAATATTTTTAATTCTCTAAGAAACTTTATATATAATGCAAATTCTAGGAAAACAAACACATGAATTAAAAAGGACCCTGTATACAAATAAAGCAAAGTACAATTTAATTTACTTGTAAGAAAATTAGGAGAAAAAGGAAAATAAGTCTACACTTCTGAATTTAATCTTGCTTTTTCAACCTTGATAGATTGACATATGATATACAGTCACAATTTCTATGCAGTGATTTGTAGGCTAGCCAAAGAAGTTGAATATTGTACTCTTGATGCCAAGAGAGTTAGTTCTGAGCAAAGCTATCATGTAAAAGAAGGAGATAGCTGTTTTCATATCTTCCAAGTTTTTATTAGGTCAATTTTCTTAGGTGCTTTGTTTTTTTTTTAATTTCTTTTTTTCTTCTATTCTTCTAGTTCTCTATAGTAACACAACAACCCAGTTTAGCAGTTTAAAGCAATGCTATTCTGTTATCTTACATATTTTAATATCCTGTCCAGCTGTGTTGTTCTCACTACAGATTCATGTGGTTACAGGCATGTTGGCTGAAGCTACAGTTAACTGATGTCACCACAAACAGTTAGCTTACATGGCTGCTAATTAATGTTACTGCCAACTGGAGTTTTGGTTAAAACTGATAAGTAAGCACCTACTGTTGGACTCCTTGATTGGTGTGGGCTTCAAAGAGAATGGTAGTTGGACTCCTTGAAGGGACACCCCAAGTGCTAGCACTCCAAGAGACTCAGGCAGAAACCACGAGACTCATGGGGACATTAGTGGAAGTCACACAATGCCACTTTTACTACATTGTATTGGCTGAACAAGTTACCAAGTCCAGCTGAGGTTCAAGTGGTCAGAGAGGAAATTAGCCTACTCTTCTTTAAGTAAGATAATTGTTCTAAGAATGGACATGAGGAATAAAAGATGCCCTCATGGCTATCTTTAGAAAATACTACCTTCCATAATCTCCAGGTTTCCTCCATAAACTAAGGTTGTCCAATATTTGGCCTTGCTCCAGATCTACTTCCTCAATCTATCCCCATTGTAAAGACAACTTGTTTTCATCACTCCACTCAAAACAAGATTTCATTTTTTAGGACCCATAGACATACTTTATCCTGAAAAACAAACAAAAAAAAATACTATGTTAACCTTTTAGCGATTGCATTGATGCCTAACATTGGTAATATATTTGTCATCATCAGCAATTTCTCATGAAGAGTGAGTTAACTCACAATGACTGGAACAGCCTCAAAATGTACCAGAAGTGGCAAAATTCTTTTTGGACTTGTAGTAAATTTGGTGATCTGAATTTAGTAACTCTTTTAGCCATCATTGTGATCCTATGAGTTAAGTGTCATTTGTATGACTCTTCCAGGTGAGGTAATGCTTGGAGAAGTACAGGACTTGGAAGTTACTTGGTTTTAATATCAGTGAAGGATAGAGCTTGGATTTCCTCCTATTGTATAAGCCTCAATGGTTCCTCTCAACTGCTACAAATACTGGCACTAGGATTTATAAAGCCTGTCTCCTTTCCCAATAATATCAAGCCTTTCTGAGCTTCACTTTCTTCTAGTGTTTTATGAGGTGTTTGTTTGTTTGTTTGTGGTACCAGGGATTGAACTTACAACGTTGTGCTTATGAAGCAGCTTTGGTACCAGTGAGCTAAACTCCCAGGCCTCTTCTAGTGTTTTATAAACCATTAAAGTTTAATTGTTTATGAGATTATCAAATGTGATATAGAATACCAATAATTATCTATAAGCTCATCTTGCCCTTTATCATAGAAACAGTGGGAAATCTAACAATAGGTTGAGAGAAAGATGGAATAAGTTGATTTTGTTCGTTATTTGACCAAAGCACATGCATGTGCTTTTAAAAAGCAGTGTTTTGAACCTTAGGTAGGTGACCAAAACGTGTTGCTTCAGTTCAAGCTGTGATATCTGTACTCTACTCAAATCATACCTAGTGAAGACTGATAGGAGGACTCAGAATTAGGTATAAGTTGGAATGTAAAATATTATTTTCATGATATTTCCCTATTAGGAAGTATAAAGAACAAATATAAGAAATGCACACTAGAAAAGGTCTGTCCAAAGTCTCTAGATTCACTTTCAAGAACTTCTCAGTTTGACTGTTATTCATTTGTTTATTATGTGCCAAGAGCTTGCTTTCCTCTCATTTTTAATTAATATGGTGATGTAAATTGAATGCATCTTCCAGTTCTAGGTGTGAAACATGACCTAGCATTCCATGCGAGAATGAGGATTTTCATGGCTACAGTAATCTGTTCAGAGATAAGAATGTGCCAAAAACCAACAGAGTCTTCACGATCTTTTTCATGAACTTTTTGGTGAAAGGGGTTCATTTATTGTTCTGAAAAGCTATTTATGAGAGTGATGTACACTCAGGATTATACAGGGTTATCTCCAGTGTCAACGCCCTGTCTTTGTGAGCATGCCTTTACAGTGTGACTTCGCTACTCTTTCCAACAGGACATGAAGTCTTTAAAAACAATCTAGGAAGAGTCTTCATGTGAATAAAACAGAATGAGATAAGGAACAGTGATAGAGACTTAAAGTTTTTATTTAAAATCATCTGTGTAGCCATGCATGAAGTCACTCCTGAGCCTTGCTGATAGCTGTTTGATTAGATAAAAATCAGGTTCCTCTTAAGCAGTTTGAAATGAGGTTACTGTCACCTGTGTCCAAATTGACTTGAACTGCATTCCAAATTGGGTACTTTTACCAACTTCAACTTAGGGTTGCTGAATTCATTTAAGACAAGAGAATAATGAAATATTTCAATAATGGGATATTTAATTTTCATGAAGCAATTACTAGATAACCACAAAAGTCAATATTTATATGCAATACACAGATATGATGTAAAAATTGTATCACATATGTATGAATCTTTAATGCTTTTTCCTGATAGCAGCACCTCATGTCTCAAATAGCAAACATATTATTTGTAGATGCTGCATATTCAGTTTCTCAGCACACCCTCAACTATTTTGAAATAGAATTTAAATTATGAAAATTCATGCTTTGTTTACTTCGTATATATTAAATGCTCTTGTTTTCATTTTTTCTTTCTCAATGTCATGAAACATTTTTAATCTTTCCATAAATATTATTTTTAAGTTTATTAGGTATATGTCATGTATTAAACACAGTCTAAAAAGTTAGAAACTTCTTAATATGAAGACTTAATACAAAGCTTTTTGGGCAGTAGAGTCTATGAGTTACTGAGGATAACAAAAATAAGCAAAGGATAAAAGAATATAATTTATAAATTTTGATAGGTGTTAGGAAAGGGGAATGCACTGATAGAAAGGTGACATTTTGGGCCGGAGGGTTAGCTCAGTGGTTCCGGTGCCTGCCTTGCAAGCACAAGGTCCTGAGTTCGATCCCCGGTTACCACATATAATGCCGGGAGTGGAGACACGCCCACCAACAATCAACACCGCATACCACAATGCCGGACGTGGTGGCTCACGCCTGTAATCCCAGCACTCGGGAGGCAGAGACAGGAAGATTGCTGAGTTCGCGGCGGGTTGCCTGGGCACCATAGTGAGCTCAGGGCCAGCCTGAACTACAAAGTGAGAGCCTGTCTCAAAAAAAAAGAAAGGTGACGTTTTGTGTGGCAAAAAGACCTTTCTGGAGAGTTGACAGTTTAGCAACACAGACTTGAATAGTCTGGTTCATGAGTTTTAGCTCATGTTTAGATGGGTCTTCACTTTTTCTTTCTTTCTTTCTTTCTTTCTTTCTTTCTTTCTTTCTTTCTTTCTTTCTTTCTTTCTTTCTTTCTTTCTTTCTTTCTTTCTTTCTTTCTTTCTTTCTTTCTTTCTTTCTTTCTTTTTCTTTCTTTCTTTCTTTCTTTTTTTTTGAGACGGGTCTTGCTTTGTAGTTCGGGCTGGCCCTGAGCCCACTATGTAGCCCAAGCAAGACCCGAACTCAGCAATTCTCCTGCCTCTGCTTCCCGAGTGCTGGGATTACAGGCATGAGTGACCATGCCCAGCTGGGTCTGTACTTCTTAATGCAGAAAAATTTTAAATAAATATGAGGTGCTACCATATAGATTTTGGAAATATGTATTTTTAATATAAATTTCTGGACAAGAATGTAAGAAAGAAGCTGCAAGTATGCAAAATCAGATGTTTTCTCATACAGAATTATTTCTTAATAACTGCCAGTTCTCCCCCGAGATGTTATTTATGGTAACACACTGAAAATATCTAGCTAAACTGAATGTGCCACAAATATCTCCATAACAAAATCTCCAAATTAGGTTAACAAAATTTAATTATAAAGGAGGATTAAATATAAACAGTTCTTGACTTTCAATGTAGTAGTATTTCATTGATGTATATTTAAGGATAAGGAGGAAGTAATTAATAATAAATCACTGTGTCCTCTAGAGTCAAAAACCTATTTACACTTTAGAAATCTTCATTTTTATATAAATATTATAATCTTATTGTTTCTTTGGAAAGTGATGAAATTTACATAAAATAAATGGGCTAAGTTTCTTTGAGTCATTTATATCTTCTCAAAAATGAAAGATTGAACAGAGGGCTTAATTTTTGTTTATTCAGTGCTTTGAAAATAAAATATTACCAAAGTACAGTATTATTAATTTTCATTCATGATTTTCAAAAGTAAAGGCTATTGTTAATATAAATTCCATGAGATACATCTTTTATTATAAATGGCATCAGATTGATTTTTATTAACAAAATTGAAATGAAATGTAATATTCCAATAAGTCCTTTCAAAAGATAACAACAAAATTTGGATCCAGTAATTGTGACAAACACCCATAAAATATTTTATTATGACACATAATGTGCTATCATCTATCAGTATGAGTCTCCTTATTAAAGATTTACATAGCATTGTGCTGTATTAGTAATTCATAATATATATTAATATTGTGAATATAAATTTTTAGAGCTTGTGTCCATTAATAGGACTTAAAAACTTATTTATTTATTTATTTGTTTGTTTGTTTATTTATTTATTTATTGAGACAGGGTCTCACTTTGTAGTTCAGGCTGGTCCTGAGCTCACTATGTAGCTCAGGCAGCATCAAATTCAGTAGTCCTCCTGCCTCTGCCTCCCAAGGGCTGGAATTACAGGCATGAACCAACACACCAGGTTTAAAATTTAATTTTATATTACTTTGAATGGAATTGATTTGGTAATGATAGAGGTAATATACAAGATGGAATTTTGAGAAGCATTTCTAAGTATTGCTTCTGGACAGGATTTTTCTTGGTATACCATGGCAATTAGTAAAATTCCAAACTGAGTCATGGATTATGTTTTATCTATAAAATCTTAGTAAATGTACCAAAAATTAGAATACCAAAACTATTTAAAGAAGATATGGCATGACTTTTTTGCTTTAAAATTTAATAAGCCTATATCAAATGAAAGGCAAATTATGTTGTAAAATCACACTGAATTTTTGGCTCATATGGAATTTTATATGACATTTGTATATACTTGCTATTTCCCAAGCCAATTGTATAAATATTTACTGAATATCATTCATAATCTCATCTTGTAAGCTGAATGTAGTACAGGATATAGGACTCACATTGCATAACGTAAACTGTTGAATCTCTGTGCTACAAATATTCTACTGGCCACACCTGATTGGCTAATCAATGATGAATTTAGACAGGTAAATTGAGCTCAGACTACCAAGAACCCCAGATTTCAAGCAAAGAATTAGAGTGATCCAGTTGGCCATGAGGAGAACTTAGAGAATCTTAATCAGAAAAAGCAACACTAGGAGAACAGGATTTTAAGATTTATACCTGAGTGGTGTATTGATAAGAATACAGGGAGATTCCAGATACCAGGAAACAAGATAAACTATAGAAGTGAATTTATATAGTTAAATTGTATGAAATTTCTAGATTATTATAGTCTGGTGCTGTGTTTTACTTTATTTAACAGCAAACACAAGGCAGTCTATTCAGGGTATTTGTTTTCTAAGCTACTTATAACTTAAAAAGTCACATTAATTTTTATCAGAAACATTAGCTCTTTGAGACATCAAAAGATGTTCCTGTAAATTTTTATTATAAATAATCAACAATTTTTGAACAAACAGCATAGTTAATAATTTTTAGTTAAAGCAAATTCAAACTAAAAACATTATATAATATTTAATTTATAAGGTTCTGTTAGATTATTTTATTTAGTTCTACCAAAATCTGCCTAACCCCATTTTGCAGGAAAAAAAAAAAAAACCTGTAAATGGTGAATTAAGGAAGGAAAACTAATTCATTTGACAAAATCCATTTGCCTCCTGCTATTATCTTCAAGGAGAACAAAACACACACGTGACACAGTCACAGTGGAATTTAAGAGAGTAGGTGCTCAAGGTCTCAAAGCCCATCATGAAATAAGTTTTCACAGGAACATTGAATGTGAAAACATGGAAATATCATCTGGGCCCTGAAACTGTTGTAGCCTTTTCAGATGACATTCTAAGGGATGGTCTGAAGGAACGTATGGAAGGAAGAATCACTGTGACATATGTCAGAAAAGTGATATAAATGGCAATATAAAAGATTATCTGTTTAATCATTATCTGTTTAATCAGTGAAAAAGAAAGCTGGAACATCATGAATATCTCTAAAATGTATGGTCAGAAAACTAAGAGCTGGGCATGTCGGTGCACACCTGTAATCTAGCTCTCTGGGAGGCTGAGGCAGGAGGACTGAGAGAGACAAGTTGGAGCCCAGCCTGAGAAATTTAGAAACTAGCTGATCCTGTCTCTCAGAAAAAATAAAAAAGGTCTGGGGACGTAGCTCTCAGTTCAGAGTCCCTGGGCTCAGTCTTCAGTACTGAAAAGGAGGAGGGGTAAGTGAAAGGAAAGGAAAAGAAACAAAATTATTGCAGTCATTGCCCAGGAAGAAGAATATGAAAGGGGGGAGATAGTGTAAAAGCACTGTGTTTTTAATTTGAGTAGGTTCTATTCGCATACAGTTATTTTTTCTTATAAGTTTTCTGACAGGCAGCTGGGGGTGGTAAATCTTAGTGGCATTATAAGCAGCAAAGCCGACTGCCAAAGGGAGTCCAGGCTGAGCCATGCTGGCCTTTGTCAAGAAAACCTGGAAAAACATACTCACATCTTCAGACTTAAGACATTTAGAGGAGGAAAAATAAAAAAGAGTTACAGAGGACACTGACAGTCAAGTGCAAACATTGTAAGCCAGCTAACATAAGGATAAAGTATAACTGTACACAAATATGATTTGCAGATATTCCCTCCTCACTTTGCACAGAAGAAACAGAAGGGTGGGGTATTCAATTTTTTCTCATAATCATCTTTATCAATAGATAATGACAATCCCTATCACAAGTTCTCTGTGTGACTGGGGATGGCCTGAGTTGTGCCAGAGACAGAAAACAGTTCTGTTGGGTATTCCTGAATTTTATCCTCTCAAAACTGAAGGGTTGGTTATTGTTACTATTTCTTATGCTAGCATATTACCAAAGGAGTTTCCACTACTTGGTCACTATATTGGCAAGCCAGTGTACAATCTCAAATTGGCTTATCAGAGACATGTACCTACCTCTACTATACCACTTAATTCCACTAAAATTAATGGGTGCAGAGGAAGCCTTGAGGCTAGATTCTAACAGGGTGACTAAATTTCTTCAAATTAATAAGTCCTACAATACTTGATGCAGTTGAGTTCCTCATTAATTGTAATTACCTTTGCTCAATAACAACTGAAGATATTTAACATACACTAAGGTTTTAAAGTTAACATAATTTCACTGTTCTATTCCCTTCTAAACTTTTTTAAAATTCTTTATTGGTACAATTTATATACATCTCACAATCACACATAACATCTGGGAATTTGTACCAATATACAACACAAGTTAATTCTCATTTTTACCCATATCCCTACCCACCCGCACCTCTCCACCCCTTATATACATGCTCTTCTATTTTCTTTCAGAATCATATTTATTCTTTCCGCTCATTACATTCCCACACCAAATTTCCTTTGGAAATTTCCCATTCTACAAAAACTGTCATACTTTCTAGAGCTCATTTGCATCTACAGGTGCTCATATCAAAGAAAAGATCTGGTATTTGCCCATCTGTGATCTATGTATTTCACTTATTAGTGTGTCCTCCAGGTGTATCCATTTGCACGTAAAAGATTCCTTCTAAACCTTTTAAAGACACAATCGTGCACCATTTAGTGACATTTCAGCCAACACTGAACTGTATACACTACTGTGGTTCCATAAGATTACAATGGAGCTGACATTTTCCAGTTGCCTAGTGATATGGTAGCCATAGTAGCACTGCCCCACAAAGCAGTATGTGAAAAGGCACGGGGAAGTTAGTGTACACGAACCCACTGTGGTATCAGTTGTAAAGTAGTACAGCAAGTATAACTGCACTGCATTCAGTGACATACAAATGCCAAAATTTTCCAGTGACGCATCTCTCAGAACATAGCCCTTTTGTTAAGCAACTGCCAGTGCATCTATGCAGATTCTATGCCTTATCTACAAATCTTCCTACAAACAAGAGGAAGTAGGATGTAAATTGCAAGCACAGAAATAATGAATAAGAAAGTTTATTTCCCTCTGGTTTGGTTAGCTTGCAATGCTATTGAAAAAAAAAAATGAGTACTTTGTGATAAACTAATTCCTTTCCTAGCTTTAAGGTAGTGAGGATTGCAGTTGTCTTTAAAAAACAAAACAAGCAAAAAAAAAACATCAAAACAACTCATCTATTAACCAAAACTGTCACAAAAGCCAAGTTCAACAACTCTTGCTTTATTTTCAGAGAGTGACAGTTTTGGATATAGGGTAAATCTCACAGATGACCAGAAACTAGACTGTGTTTAGATAAACTAACCTCCTGCTGAAGTAATCACAATACTTTTTGCTACAACTTAAGCTGATTTAAAGAACTAAAACCATTTCAAACATGGTTACAGAACCAGAAACACGGCCCTTTTAATTTTGTAAGGGAATAGTATCTAATAAAATTAATAGTTTTTGTTATATCTATAGTAATTATTGGAGCTTGGAAAAGAAAAGGGAGCTCTAGGCCAACAAAGTTGTTGATGTAACCCTCTCTATGTAAAACATATTAAAAACTTTTCACCTGTCAACGTTTTTGTGAGAAAAATTAACTATGACATTTTTTCTCCAAACAAAAAATAATCTTTTATATTATAAAGGCATAAAATAATATTATATTGATTTTCAATGTCTCTCGTATCTGGATCTATATTAGTTATCAAGACCTATTAGTCACAGTTTCTTGTGTCCTCTAATTGGGCCGTACAGAGGTAAATAAAGTCATGTCTTCATGCCCCCCTTTCTGTGCACATTATGTCCAATGCTACATTTTCACAATAAAGATGCTAAGGAACAGATATTTTTAGCCCTACATGGTAAGAAAGCTGAGGTTTAGAGGACTATGGGTTGTTCTAGCTTACCTTGCCAGATCCATGGGTAAAAATTTAAATCTGACTATATAAACCTTGACTAGCAAATTTCTAAGTGTATTATAGCCTTTTCTGTTTTTTCAGTCAACCTTACTGAAATATCATGGACTATTCTTGTTTTAGATATCCATTTAAAGAATTTTGATTTTGTATGCCCCCATCCAATCACCATCACAGATGAAACCAGAGAACATGGCCGCTGCTCTTCAGTGCTGTCTCCTGCCCGCGTAGGGTTCACAGCTCCTCCCCTCTTCTTCTCTGATAAACACACCACTACCTAGTTTTTAAATTTTATTTCATGCATATTTTGTTTAATAAGATATATTTTACAGAAAATATCAAGTGTATTTTTGAAAGCACTTTGCAGTGAGATAGCTCTTCTTTTGATATTTGTTAACATTACCAAATCTAACTGCTACTCAGAGGTGACCCAATTAGTTTAGGGTTTAAAGGCTCAGTGGCAATAAAGAGGGAAAAGAGCATTCAAGTTTTACAAAATTGGCTTAATGAGAACTATAGTTTAGAAAACAGTAAATAACTTTCATTTAAATAGATAAGAATGCAATATCAGATTATGTTCCCCAAAGTGGTGGTATCTGGCTTTGAAAAATCAATCATTATGTCCATATCCTCTGAGACTTCAGAGTCATGGAGTCTGCAGCCTTCTTTCTGCCAGGCGTGGAACCTTCATCTGCTGCACTCTGTGACTCTCGCTAAGCTTCACTGCCTTTCTCCGGGTAATCCAAAACCCATCAGGTGCTTTCCATCCCAGGCCTTCCTCCTCGTTCTCTTTGTGGCCCAGGGCAACAAGTGGCATAACCAAACTGCCACAGGCTTGATAAGCCAGCATGAAATCTTTGGCCATCTTAGATGGAACTACCTTGTTTTAAAACATGCATGAGATAAAATCTTAAAAGACATAACTGGAGATACAGATCAGTGAGTGCGAGAGGAAGATAGGGTGTAGTATCAAAATTTTAAGTAAAAGAAAGAACAAGTCTTTATAAACTGGTAAACCACTTTGAGTGGTAAGGAGAAAAACTACATCTAGGATTCAGATAGGCAAAACAGACGTACTTTTCTTTTCTCTGAGCTGCTTTGCCTTTTAAAATCTCCATCTCTTTGATTACTAGAGGAAAAGCTATTTTTTAAAAATACCATTTCTTCCCTATTAAGTGTTGATTTCATCTGTCTTGGGTTGGTCTTTCAGAGACCACTTTCATTTTGGGCAGGAAAAGATATCTCTTCACAGTAGAATTCTTTCATCTTCCTCTCAGGTTCACCTTCTTTTCCCAATCTAATGGGGCACAAAAGACCATTGGGCTCTCTACTTCCTCTTCCTTTCAGGATTATATAGTTCTGCTTTTGAGTGGGAAGCCCTGAAACAGAATGCACTTCACACTAGAGAAAGAGTGCTATGTTCTTCTCAGACTACCAGCTCCAGTTCCTCTCCAGAGAAGTTACAGAAAGTTAGAAAACTCTCATTACAGTATTAGACGTGAAGGCTGTTGTCTTGCTAAGACCACAAAGATGCAATTTTATAAGTCAAAATTTGTATTTATATTCTCTCTTCCTCTTCTTCCTCTTCCTTCTTTCTTCCTCCCTCTCACTCTCTCATTTTTTTTTCTTGAGGTAAGGTGATATACTATGAAAATTGGCACCTAAGAAAAGTAAGAAGAGAAAATTATATGAGTAGATTATTTGACTATGTTACCACTTTTTTCAACTGGCCCATGGAGAAAATAAAAATGTTTTTTTTTTTTTAAAAAAACACACTTCTGTTTAATGTCACACCATAGTGTTCTCTCTCAGACAGCCAAAACTTCTTAAAATTATCTCTATTTGCAGTATTTTTCTGTAAAATACATGATCTATATTGCTTTCCTAAAAATATCTGCTCTTCACGCTTTTACTTAATCTATATCCACTAATCTTTCTTGATTGATGTCTTCGAAAGCCTTCTTCATTCATTTAGGTCCGATTTAAATCTTATCTTCCCCTGAAGCCAGGCCAAGTTTTTAATTCTCCATCATGTACCACTTGATATTTCTATTAGACACTGGATATCCATTATAACAGTTTCTATTTTCTGATAAAAGATACATCTTCACATACCTATCACCCATAGCAAAGCAAACAACTACAGGGCAGGAGCTATGAACTCACACTTGGTACCACCTAGAATATGTCACACAATGTTGCATGTGTTTCTATCTGTGATGATGATTAAATGACAGTTTAAGATAAGCTAGTTACTTCTTACAAAACTTAAAATATCTACACCTTGCCTTTTTCATTGCAGGATACTTCTTATATAAAATCCAAACAAAGCCTATATAATATAAAGGACTTTACAAAAACAAGTTATTTCTTGTAAAAAAAAAATCTACTTTTCTAGTAATTAATAGAGGTTAAACTCTATTAAGAAATTTTGCTTTAAAACTGCTACACTGTTTATAAGTCACAGTGAATTTTCTTAGGCTATTTGGAAATAGCATAAAATTAAATGTTCATATATTGATATCTAAGTTTTGAATAAGTATGAATTATTGTTTTAGAAGAGCTACTACAGTGACTACAGTCAAAAATTGTAATTCAAACAACAGGAAAAAATAAGAGATTAATTTATATCTAAAAATGCAGCTCAAAATGTCAACACATTTGAAGTCTAGGAAGGGAAGAAAATACTTTTTTTCTTACAAGAACATAGGGATAATTTAAATAAGCAAGACTGCCATGATATATCACTTATGTAGAATGTAACAGGAGAAAGCTTTAATGGGAGTATAGTATAAAAGTAAAAAAGATTAAATGCATCTCAACAGAGCATTCAGAATCATGCTGACGATGACGTAGTCATGGTGACAGCCAAGATGACTGCATGGGCCCAGTGACTCCCAAACTCTGTATACGTAGAAAAAATACATAAAAAGTTAGCATCAGGAGAAATTTTAGAGGAACTGAAAGTAGATTGGAAGTCATAAGTGTTCAGAATAAGTCAAGTAAATGGAAAAATAGTTTTACTTCAAAAGAAAGACATTTTAGAGTGATTATACCTTTACCATATCACTCATGAACAGTGTGGCATTATCCATTACTTTATGTGAGTTCTCAAAAGCACCATAAGGAAAGATGTTCTGAGTAGGACCATCTAGCAAGAAACGTTCTCACCAACAGCAGCACCAAGGGACATCTTCTTGACAAACGCAAGTGATCACAAAGTCTTCTATTCCCACTGTCATGTTCCAGCCAAAACTAAATATCATTTGTATTTGTAGTGTATATTCTAATTTCACTAGGCCATAAGAATGAATCAGAACACCTGCTCTCGACAACTGAAGTGCACTGCAGGTGGCATGTATGTAACTCTACCAGTGGAGAAGTATGTACTGCCAATATTTCTCTCAGGGGTTCCCAGAAAAGAGCTTATCAAACTCCCATTGGTCCCATGCCATAGTAACCACTATTTGTTGAACTGATAAATGAATAAGTGAAATTATGAATCCAGTAATTGCACCTGAATTCAATACACTTTTCTATGAGCCTTTTGGTCTTCATTATGCTTAAGGCTCAAGATTTAGAATTATGTCTATATTATGCACATATATGAGCATTATAGTGATGTCTTTCAAGCTTCTAGAAGGTACCACTGCTCTTTGTAATTTGTATCCTATTACTAAATTTATCAACTAAATTATGTAACTAAATGTATTACTAAGTTTTGAGAATTTATGGACTTCAACCACATGAAACCTTAGTTTTAACTGCTTAGGGTTTTAGATGTCATAGTTTTCTCCTTTTTTCTTCAAAGATTATTCTAAGTCCTGGTTTCACTCTTTTCTTTCTGTCTTCAACTTCTCATCTCTTCAGCCCTTATAATTTGCTCTGGCTAAGTTTCTGTGCTCAAACTCTGTTCTGCTCAGTGTGCATTTCTGCATGACAGTATTTTGCCTCAAAGACCTCCCAGTTCTGAGCTACTTCCACATCCTAATTCCATAGCTCAGACATATCTGCTAACCTGAGAGTCACGTGGCCAACCCTATACCTAAAGCCATAACTAAGCAAGATGGCAAGTTGAACAAATCCTGTAGATTCTTTCACATTTATTTCTAGATTCCATAGCCTGTACATCCATTTAGTTGAATTCCTTCATGTGCCTCAGAAGGATTAATTCCATCTCACTTCTCTGACTTTGCAATCTTCTCGGGATTCTCCACCAACATACCAAGATTTATTCTCCACGCCATTGACAGATTAATCATTAGAAAACTAACTGAAGTTGTAAATATGTATTAGAATGCATGATCGATA
>PVIC010024075.1:0-26338 GCA_004025085.1 Thryonomys swinderianus
CCTCCGGCTGGATTTGAAAGGCAGCATGGTTAGCAGTGGGGCAGGTCCAAGGGCCCCAGAGAAGGGGCTAGTTTTATAAGCTTTGGTCTGCATAGCTACTAGTGACACAGCACAAGCCAGTCCCTATCACCTGCCCCCAGCACACCTTCTCATTCTCACACCCCCGCCCCACCCCTACAACCCAAAGCCCCTCCTCCATCCCGCCACGCCCCTCACGCACATCCTCCCACTCAACCCGCCTCCATTATGAAGCTCCCTGCGAACTCCCAGGGGAAAGTACGTCTGAGCACGCAGCAGGGTAGGCCTGAGGTCTGCGGCCAAGGATGACTTGCTACATGTGGCCCCCGGAAGTCCCCACAGCAAGCACAAGGCTTTGTTGCTGTGCCGTTTTTACAGTGACTTCACGGCTCACAGAACTGCTAATGAAATAAAACACAGCAAATGTAGTTTATCTTTATTCCTTTGTGTGGAAGGGCATGGGCCTCTCTCAGTTATTTGTGTAACTGAAATATAACCTTATTTGACATATTTTAATATAATCTCCAACAAAATCCATCTCAAATCCAACAAATTGAGAAAAATAATTGGACATATAAAAATATTCAGAAACCTTAAAATAAGGGCCTATGTCAGGAATTATAGCAAATATTTTCTATCAAGTTAATTTTCTCCAAGATACAGGAAAAATATTTATATCAAAGAAACCTAGGAGAAATTTGAGATGTTTTTAAAGTATTATTTTTAGAAGTAAAACATTAATTACTCTTTCCTCTTTATAGCTTCATAGAAGCAATAGATAGCACATTAAATATTATAGACTACTAAACTAATTACTTAAGAAATTCTCGGAACACTCAGAAGAAACCTAAGTAAAATTATGAATAACAAGGAAGATAAGAAAGATGTGAGAGTATAAGCGTTTCTGCCTGAGAGGTCTGGAGAACAGGGGGTTCCAAAGGGAAATAATGGAACAGAGAAGAAATGATCAAAGAAATAAAAGAAAAATTGTCACACATAGAAACCATGGTGCCATAAAGCTAAGTACCAAGAACAAAGAATGGGTGAAAAGTAACAGCATTTCAAAACCAAAACAGAGCCTACAGAATGATCCTGAGGCCTAAGAGAGAAGAGCCCTGTAGTACAAGGTCTTTACAAACCAGCACAGCTGAAGGGTTTTCCTGAGAAAAACCTGACCATTCAAATATGTTGTACAGAATTAAAAGAAGTGAAAGTAAATATTCCAGCGAAGAAAGAGAAAAATAACAAAATAAACTGGAGGGAAGTTAAAGAAAGAACACCTATGATTCAGCGGCCAGCAGAATGAGTTATCCTGGGGACTGGTTTTCTGGAGAGGACAGAGCTGTGGCAAGGCAGATGGAGACAGTATGGAGTATACATGTGACACTCAGGGCAGCTCTGGTGAGCAGGGGCGGATGGGGTGGCCTGGAAGGGAGACGCCACTATAGGCAGGATCATGTTTGCAGGGCCACACAGCATCTCTTTCTTTCGGTGTGGTGAGTAGCTTCAGACAAGCAAAAACTTCCCTGTCTCCCTGTGAAATGATCAGACAAAGCCCAGGCTTCAAGACCCCAGAAGGGAACCATGGTGGATGCCAGCCATGGTGCTTCCCTGGGCTGATGCAGAGGCTTGAAGGAGACAGGAGTTCATGAACTCTTTGCTCCAATGGGCCTACGCAAGGACTATAAACCTGTATGCTACCTTGGAATGTTCTGGTAGCTTGGAAAGCTGGTATGGAGGCACTGTGGCCTGGGGAGGAAGCTTCAAGGGAGGTGTAGAACCTGCAGAAGAGGCTATAGTCAAGCATATGCACGTTTAGGCCATCCTTGGTCACCTGAGGGTTCCAGCCACAGTCAGGAGCCCAAGTGTACAGGGACTGGCCACCTGCCAGCGTATGTGACACAGGCTGAGTCCAGATCCCTGAGGCCCAAGGTTCTGGGCAGATATGATAAAAGATGGATACTTTGATTTCCAGGTTTATCCCACTAAGACAAACTTGACAAGGCCTGACTCCATGTTTAGGCGTGAACACTGTCTGTTGGGGTACTACAAGCCAATTCTCTTTTACTAGTGAGGTTCTTTGAGACTCTCAGCTTCAGCCTCAAATGCATAGCCGGTTCTGCAGGCTTTAGGATGTGTGGCAGCTGATGACACAGCGTCCAGGATAGAAAACACTACCAGAGAATAGCTTGCAAGGTTAGAAGGCAACACCAGAGTGTTGAATGTCATCTTCTTGATTCAACAACTTCTAAAGAGCAAAGCAGAATTGCATTTCCATGCTTGAGGAGAGACTGCTGGTCACACAGGACTCCTTGGAATCGCTAATAAGCTGTGTGCATTGGGAGTCACCATGCCAGACAATGGACCTTAAGACAGCTCTTCTGGTCTGGAGTCCAGGTTAAAGTGGTGGAAGACAGTCCTCTCTCCACACCTGCAACTGCCCTCTCTGGGGGCTGCTGGTCACTGAACGAGGGGCCATCCAAGTCGCTTGCCAGGCCCTGTGCCCTGCCTCCGCGGAGCGATGCCTGCCCTTGGCTCCTGTTACCCTTTTGCCCTCCCTCCTCCGTCCTCTCCCTTCTCACTCTTGTGGCACCTGTTCCCTTTGCCTTCTCCCTTTACTGTCCTCGATCCGAACTGGATCCCGGGAAGCACGCTGTCCCCTGGGGGGACCCTGCCCACTATTCTACACAGACAACACCAGATATCCCAGGCCAACTCTGGGGCACTGAGTCTGATCCTTGTATCAAGCACCTGCTGACCAGCTCCCTGGGGAGCTCCACGGCACCAAGCTCACCTGCTTCCTGTAGACACGGTTACTCTTGGCGGTCGGTCCTCTTGCACTTTCTAGGACCCGGATCACCTGGGTCCATGTGGACAACTGGTAACAAAAGCTCATCCGAAAGTCTGCTTCAGCTAAGCATGTGCAGAGCTTCTGCACACCTACCTCTGCGGGATGTGCTTCTGGGGACAGGATCCTGTCCCCAAACCTTGCTGTCTGGCTTGCTAAGCTCCACCCTCCTTGGATCTGCCCTTTTGACCAGAAGTACCTGTCTGCGCAGCTCACGGTGGGATCTCAGTTTCTCTTTTGTTGCTGATGGCACTGATCTCTAAACCCCACCTCCCTGACATCCTCTGCTATCTTTTCTGAGGTACCCTTTGCATGAGCCCATGAGACCACTCTTCTCCTATAAGTCCACGCTTTCTAACAGGGGACCTAAGCTGTAGTTCCGGTGCTGAAGCTGAAACCTCTCACCAATGCCAGCTCTCTGCAGGGACTGAAGCGCTATGGCCCTGCCTCTCTTACCTCTCCAGCCTCGCCTCATGGACACCCCAGCCATGTCTCAAACATGCAGGTGAACTCTCTGCAGCTTTGGAGTCCAGGGTGCCCAGGGATCGTTGGAGCTTCTTACCATGTAATAAGCATGCTGCCTGGGCTAGACAGGCCAGTGCCCTCCAGGAAGCCTTCCCGGGCTGCTAAGGAGGGCTGGACAATTCTCCTGCATCCCCCACAGCCCCTCTGCACATTTCTGCAAGGCTATCACTCATTTAATGTGAGCCCCTCCCCATTAGGCAAGAGATGGTGCTCTGTGTTTGGTTTTGGGATGAAAAAGTGTGAGTTCATTAAGCATTAGGTCTACACTGTGTGCGCAGGCTTTGCCCAGTTATGCTGAGTGAGGGCTTGGAAGTGAGAAAACCCAGCATCAGGGTTCTCTGGGCCACAGGAGCACACGAAGACCCTTTCCCTCCTGGTAGACACAGGTGGCTTCCTTTCCCCACAGGAGCTCTGGAGCTCATGTTCTGCCCAGCCCAGGCCGAGCTGGGGGTGGGCGGGAACATTCCGTCCTTGGGACCGGCAAGCCCAGAGTGGCTGTGGGAAGCTCGTCTGCTGCCCAGAGTTGGGGATGTGCCCCTCTTTCACTGGGATGGAAAGCCCTTAGGATGGGATGGGATGGAGCCAGGCAGGGCCCCACCAAAGCCTGGCTTCGGGCACACTCGAGAAAACAGAAAAAAAAAAAAAAAAGATTCTACCATCTAGCTCCATAAAGGAAGTCAGGCTAGAGGCTTTGAGGGGAGTGTTCTCCAAAAGCATGAGTCTAATTCCCCATACAAGAATCACGCTGCATAGACAATTTACAGGCGCCTATATTTCACCATTTAACAGCCATTGAAGACAGATTCTGGGTGGGTGGGAAGAGATGCCAGTTCATATCAAGATTTGAGTGCTTAGAGCTGGGCCTCAAATAAATACATCAAATTTAATTTTTGAAAACAGGGCCTAACAAGAAGAACCTCCACTAATTAACAAAACTTGATTTTTTTCCAGATGCACTGTAATCTCATGTTCCCACCATCACATGTAAATGTGAGGAGAGGGGATTGCACATAAAAAGTTGGCTGAGAGAGGCCTTCCCCGTAAGCTCCCCTCACAGTGAAGCTCATCTCAGTAAATCACAGTGGCTCTCTGCCATCTCGAGCCTTCTCCCCTCAGTTTGTACGGCCAAGTGAAGTTCTGGCCATATGTTCACACCATTTAGGGAAACACACACGGAACCCACAACATAAGCATTGCATTTATGGATAATTTTTTTTATCATGCTAAATCCGTTCATTCTATGTAAAATATACTATTCCCTCACCCCCATGGGAACAGTAACCTCTCACACAGGGCCAGCAGTTTTGAAGCCATGAGCCAAACACAAGCACTTGGTGTCCTCCCCATATGTCCTCTATCACGTGTTCCCCAGCTGTCTGCTCGATCGCAATGGGTGGATGAGAAGTTGAAGAAAGAAAAATGCTATGAAACTAAGATCCTAAACGCTGTCCAAAAGGCATTCACAGGCTGATGGAACTTTCAGAACTTGGTGTCCATGGTCATGCCGGATCCTACTGTGTGTCTCCTTTCCCTGGACTACCATGGATTTCAACTGTAAAAGGAAGCTGGGATCTGGTTAATGTCCAATTCTAATTTCTCAGAGTTCCATTTGGGGAAACTGATAAAGCCAAAGTTCTTTTAGAAGAAATGTAAATTACAAATAAAGGTTTAGTGGCATATTTTAAGCTCAGATGACAAAATAAGTTGTCTGATGTGCCCTGGAAATCTTGATACTCAGTAGAGGGTTTGAATCCAACAGGGATTTGGACCCACATTGTTCCCAGAAGTTCATATAGACCATGGGCCCGAGAGGGAGAGGGAAGATGAAGAGGCTGTGTGGAGTTGTAGCCTGTGCTGCAAGCTGCTGGCACTGAAAAGCAGAGAACTGTGTCCTCAGCACAAGACACAGAGATAAGGCTCCTGAGAATTAGAGAGAGTGGAAAAAAGGTGAAGACTGCTGGAAAGACATAGGATCTTCCAGGCTTTCCTGGCTTTGACTTTACAGTGCCATTTTTAATAGATGCAGATACAGTGAACATGTGGAGTAGAGGTGTTGCTCAGTGGCAGAGTGCCTGCCTGCCATGTGTGAGGTTCTGGGTTTCATCCCTAGTACCCCCCCCCCCACAAAGTGAGCATGTGATGCTATGTCTGCTGAAGTAGTAACAAAACATTCCTCTCAGCTTCAACTTTATGATCTACCATGGCTTCTTAGTTTGAACTCATGTAAAATTGCAAAGTCTTGGGCACATATGTATCCTGGGCACTGGCCTGGTTCCAGCTGAGCACATTATGTGATGGCAGGCCCCTCTTCCCAGAGTAGACAGGATGTTGTATACCGAGGCTTCCACAGAGAACAACTAGGAGCCATTAAATTGCTTCCAGGGCAAAGCACATCCAAACATGAAGTAACCATCACTTACTTACCAGAAAACACCAATGGCACCGCTGTGGTCATCTACAGAAGAGATGGCTCATTTGGTGGCTATCTGCGTGAAGCTGCATTCACGGGAGGGTCCTTGATACATTGGGAAAACCTGGCTTGTACAGTAGACAGGTCTTGAGCCTGCTAAATGCCAAATTTGTGTAAATGTGCAAGCTCAAGCTTCACGTAATCCTCCGCTGCAAATTGTCCTGTGCCCTGCTGTACAGCCGAGAGAGCACAGCCCACTCAGCCAGTGGGAGGATGGTGTGTGTGGCCCTCACCCAGGTGGATGCATACTGTGCTGTGTGTCGGATGAAAGGGGATAGCACGCTGCACACTGATGGGTCATTTGCCCTATGTATCCTCTAGAATGTACTGTGGTCAGGCAGCACAAACTCCTCACCTACTGTGTTCCAGATTTGATTCCCTGGGTCTGCGGAACAGATCACGTGTCCAACAACCCTAGGTGTGACATCCAAAGTGACATTTAAGAGTGAAGTTGTACAGAATCACCTGGCACTAAACAGGAGAGGAACAGCCTGAGGCTGCTCTATATCTTTTACTAAATGACAAACTTACACAACTGTGTGGTGGGTTATGAAAACAGGAAGATATTATTTTAGGGTATTTCTTTTAAAAAATGCAGAACATGCTTCAGAGTACCAAAGGAAATGCATGTATATACATGTAGCACTAATACACACTGATTATAAACATTACTTGATTTAATCAGTTTGAATCCTATAATGTGGGTGGTATGAATATACCACAGGTGGGGAAACTCAGGTGACATCTCCTTCAACAAAGTCAGTTTCAGCTGGAGAAATCAGAAGACAGGAAAATAGACGTTTAGGGAAAGTCAGAATAATCTTTTGACTAGTTATTCCCCAAAACTCCACAGCTTATTTATAAAAATTAGTGAAAAAATAAAGGCTCCAGGCTAATTAGGTAAGGAGGTGCTTGCAGTAATCAGGCTTCTTTTCCACAGAACATCTTTAATATAGTAATATGGATCACAGGTTGCTATGAGGAGACTGTAAGGACATTTTTTTTTTTTCCAGATGTCTTCTATTTCTTAGGAAACACTTTGAGAGAAGCTGGGGTAAATCCTCAAGCCTCTGAAGTCTGGTGTGGGAAGACAAGTAAGTCCTATGCTTTTGCTACATTTGATGATTTCCTTCACGCCACACTTCCCAGGTTTTGTAAGTTCCACGGTGAGTTAACTGGGCATTTTAGAGGATTGCATCACAAAGCAGAACCAGATTGGCAGTCTCTGAGTGGAGGGGTGAAACAGTCTAGAGCGGCAGGGGAGCACCTGACAGTTGGGATCCAGGCCAGTGGGGACCCTGGGGGACTTCAGGCGGATCCTCCATCCACAGGGCTGCTCATGTGGCCTGTCGGTGGCTGGGACCAGGTGAACTTGCCCTCATACAAGAATGGGCAGGAGTCAGACCGAGGCCTCAGGGCATCTGTAGGGTACAGAGATGTGTCTAAAGGCTACACTGTGGGTACAACAAGTAGAACCTCACTGTGTCCTCCTCAGTAAAAAGGAGTGTGGTCAATGCATAAATGGTGCACTGGGAAGACTACATGGTTTCTAGGTGATTAAAGCCTCGACACGACTCCATGGAGCCACATTCACGGATGATCCTTCAGAGCTCAGATACAGCACAGCACACTGAATGTGCCTCCATCTCTGCTGGAATAATGTACTACTTGGCAGATTACGCTATTACCAGAAATATTTACTAGAGTTTTACAAACTCATCTGTTCATGAAGTAAAAAATTTCCTCCCCAGCTCCTGGGCTGTGCTGGAGGTATACATGGCTGACGCTGCCCCAGGCCCTCAGCCGGGATCCCCAGATAAAGAAGAAGCTACCATCCAAACAGAGACAAATGGGGTTTGGCAAATGTAGCTCATTTAGGACATTTTCTTTACTTCCTTGGGGATGAACAGATAAGATAAGTGGACATGTGGCCTAACAGGGAACAGAAGACCGCCAATGGTTTCGAAATGAATGGATTTCAGGACAAAGGCTGTCTGCTTTCCTAAGAGGCAGTTAGGAGATTATGAGGTATAAGGTATAAGCACTTGCACCTTTTACAGTTTTTCTACTAAAACTTAAAAAAAAAAAAGCTTAACTGATCTTTGCACAGGTCATAGTCATCAGTAAGAACTGATTCTGTACCCTTAATCAAAACACTGAAAAAGGTATTTCTGAGCAGATGCCACCCCATATTTATGAAACATTAAAAAAAATCACTCAAATACCAACAGATTCAATTTTATAGCACCATTCCAAAATACTAAACTTTCTTTGCACCTTTATTTTTATCTTTTTTTTTTTTTTTGGTACACATTTAATGTATGGGCATCCTGTAAATTTCTGAAAAGCCTCATAGAAAAGAAAAACAACTAATTTTTAGGACAAAGCAATAACTCAGTTTATAGGCAAGATGATCTCAAGCAGGCTGTAAATTCTTCGTGGGCTTCTGTAAGTCTTGATGCTGGAGTGAGAGTGGAGAAAGGACGCTAGTGTCTTCCTGGAGGAGCCTAGAGACTGTGCTGTGTCAGCACGTGCCCGTGTGCTGCCCTGTGGGCAGACTCTGGGCACGGGCTACAGATCAACACACGACAAGTTTTTCACGAGGACTATACTCTTCTGGTTGACAAAAGAATTGGGATATTATATAACTTCAGAGTTTGTAGATACCTTTTATTCATATTGTGTAAGAGAGGAATTAGAAGAATAATCGAATCCCTCTTACAAATCTCCATGTTTTAAGTCTGGAGTACTAAAATCTGTTCTTAGCAAGCAGATGTACTTAAAGTATAACTATAAATGGGTTTTTAATACAACATATAGTTGGCCGCAATGTTATCCAAGAAGGCTGATAAAGCAATATGGGAACTGATCAATGATAAAACTGCTTGCAAGAAAAGTTATCTTTTTCCTCATGACACCTGAGAGTCACATCTTATACTGATTATAACTGTGTGTTCCTGTCTAGCTCTTCCATATATTACTGTGAACAATGTGAACCAAGATAGTAAGTGTAGCAAAAGACTGGGAATTGTTTAGTACATTGAGGTTGGAAGAGGGGTCAGAGGTAGAGTCAGGTTAAGAAGGGGGTCCACTAACAGTGTAATTATCAGCAGTTTTAAAGAAATCGATTATTACACAATAACAGTCAATGACCCAGGAAGAGAAATTTTAAGTTAGAGTTGACGAGTATTAAAAACCTACCGTGCACCAGGTAGGAAGGAATATGAGAATAATATGTCCTGAAATAGAAATAATCACTTTGTACTATGTACACCACATACAATATAACAACTCTTTTTTAACATTGCACAATATAAATATTATACATGGTGGAGTAAACTAAATGCAAAATAACTTTGAGGCACACAGAAGAAACATGGATAGATTGATCTTTGATTAAAATTCAGATGGAGTTAGTAAAAGGCAGATTGTTACATTTTCAGGCCAGTAAGTTTGGAGATCTCACCTCAAGTGGGTTGGCGGCCACTTCCCATTTTTTACTAGAAATTATCATACCTCAATGTCTTTAGAGTTAATTGCTTCAAAGAAAGACTAATTAGCTAAATAATTTGGGAAAATCAAACTGTTGCTCCCCACTCCAAAGTAGGTAACCCTGAAAGGTCACTTTCGATCTTAGGGTTTTATAATGTGAGGACACTGCTGTATTTCCCTTATTTCTTGTAAATAATTTGGTTACTATGAAAACCACTTTAAGGAAACTAGAACAGTATTCAAGAACACCCATCACAGTGCTTAACAAGATTTAATGTACATTTATTCTTAACATGTGGAACATATAAAGATTTTTATACTGAATAAATGATATTCATTAAGCCAGAGGAAAAGGAGGAATTTACATCAAGTTTTTTCTTTCTTTTAAACTACATTATCTTGAAATACAAATGTGTATTCTCATCACTGAAAAATTTTTGAAGTTGTGTTTCTTCCTTTTAGCTGTATTTTTTCTTTTTCTTGTCTGTACTAGTAACCATTTTCTAAATCAATCCATATGCAACCATTTCCACACCTTGATTCATGAAGCAAATTGTGATCAGCTGCTCTCCCGAAATAGAGCATGACTTTATACATACAGAAACTTGTACATTACCCTCTTTTTTTTGTTTTTTTTTTTTGTTTTTCTTTTTTGTATTTTTTCTTTCTTTTTTGGGAGATATGGCCCTAATGAAAAAATATATAAAATAAAAATAAAAAATTATTTAAATCTACTATCACTTCGTAGTTACCACATCATGAAAAAGAAACTAAAAACTTTGTACTAAAAAAAAAAAAGAAGAAAAAAATGAGGGTATGTTTAATGTACAACTTCTATATACATCACAGCCCATAGGCAGTAAAAAAAATATTTAAAAAATGATTAAAGGAATTGTGAAGAACTGTCATGTGGAGGCCAAACAACAGACAGCAGACATGGCGGTAGTGATGAGGAAGCAGTTTCTGTTGATCGCTGTCAGGGATGTACTTTCAATCCTAACTTGAAAAACATTGTTTTTGCTCCTAGCCTAATGTGACCATTTTCCTGTGGAGAAACCAGTATCATTTGCAGTTCTGGTTACTGACTGACACACCTCCTTGAGCCCCTATCTATCTATCGCTCTAAAAGTTTCTATTGCACAGAACTTTGGGTGACCGGATGCAGTTTTTTCATTCTCTGAAGAATAAAAAGCATAGAAAATTCGTAATTTGTCACCCTTTTGCCTCAGTATGGTGAAATTTTCCCATTTTAGCATCTTTTGCCAAACTTTTTTCTTTAAAGTCAATTTGCTTCCCAAAAATGCAATACAACATGGAAAATAACATTAAAAAGAAAATCCATGAAAAACAAAAAGTGACCCTTGAATGCACTAGACAGCAACTTTGGTTAAAAAAAAATAATAGAAAAACCCCAAAAGGATGTACTTATACACACAGACAGCAAATATTAATTTCATAACTGTTCAAATTAATTATTTCTTTAATTCCCAATTGGTAAATAGTGAATGGGGCAGAGGAGCAAAGATTCTCTTTTCCTTCTTCCTACGCTGGATAAACAAGAACAGAAAACAGCCAGTTATATGTGACCCTCTAATCTTCACTCACACATGCTTGCCTTCTCACTTATGTCATAACTGCCCAATCTGAAATAGTACATCACAGATGACAGATGCAACCAGAGAGTTCAGGACAGCTGATATCGAGATATCCAGCAACCGGCCCTCGTGCAAAAGGAATTCCGAGTGGTTCTCGTCCACTCTGGCCATGGCCAGCAAAGCCTTGGCCGCCCTGCACATCATGTCTACGCTAGGTGGTTCCAGAGGCGGGGGCTGCATGTGCATGAGGTTATGCTGGCTCTGCTGGTACTGCGCCATCGTGACCCCGTCCTCTAGGAAGCTTATCAAGTTTCCAATGCTTCCTTTCTGCACAGCTATCGCCCTGGCTGCTAATGCATCCCCCTGGGCAAGGTTCGATAAAAGCGCCATGGACATTTCTCGACAGACTGGGTTTTTGCGATCCCCAACGTACCTAACTAACGTAGCATAGAATTTCTCCTGACGACTAAACGGAGGTGTGGCCAAGATGAGGTCCACATTATTGTCCTGGATACTGAGTTTACAGAGGGTCTCCAGCACGAGTCTCTGAGGTGACAGGACTGAGTTGGGTCCCACGGTGGGAAACGGATCTTGCGCCTCCGCAGATGGGCACACCATCCAGTGCAGCAAGCCATCCAGAATTGGCAAGCAGATGCTTTCTGTGTAGGCAGACAAGTCTAGCTGCCCAGAGATGTTGGCCAACGTGACCAGTGTATTATCCCGCAAGACCTCGAGGCAGTCCCACCACCACTCATCTTTGCTGCAGGCCACCCCCTTGTCCTCGTCTTCCTCTTTCTCATAGGTCTGCGGTGCTCGTTTCCTCTCTGGATGCTCGTGGTGAAGAAGGATCAGCTTCCCCAGGATCAGCACCAAGCCTGGATGTTTGGACATCTCGGCGTCATTGCCAGGCACAAAAGATAAGCTCCGCACGATGTTGGACACACAGATGCATCGCTTAGCCAGCGAGTCCTGCCAGTGTGCGATGGTGCACAGGGGCGTCTCATCTCGGCTCCTGGGCTCGTCCTCCAGCAGCTTGATGTTCCGGTGAGTTTTGGCTTGCTGGATACCAAAGGGGAACTTGCTGCTTTCTGTCTGGGGCCCAGGGTTTGCATCTTCAGGCAAGGCTCCTGGCCGAGCAGACAGGACGTCGTCAATGGTGGCTATGATGCTTTTCTCTGGCTGCTCTTCAGAATCTCTGCCTCCTGACTCTTTCTTTCTACCTGTGAAGCTTGAAGAGGGTGGTGGGCGCCTGCGGGGTGGGATTTCCATCTTGCTTTCGAAGTGAGTCTGGATGTGCTCAGTGGTGTCGCCTCCCCCAAGCTGCCAGTGTAGAAGCCCACTGTTGAATTCCTGCACGCGGCCCAGCTTGTCTGATCGGTCAATGACAAATAGGTTGTTCTTTTTGATAATCTTTATTGGTAGCTTGTCAAACTTACTGGCCTGCTTGGGCTTCTCCTTGAGGTCTGCAGTGGCATCCGCCGTGGTGAGGGTGGCACTGCCCTTGGTGTCAGCTTCTGTTTTCTCATTGTCTTCCTCCTCCTCGTCCTCCTCGTCCTCCTCCTCAAGACACTCAGGGTCTTCTTCCTCCTTCCCAGAATCATTGGCCAAGGGCTGGCTATCTTCTTTCTTCACTGCACTGTGATCAAGTGCTTTCTGGCTGGGGTCTCCCACTTCATATTCCATAAGAATTCCAAAAATGTCAATCAGGCATTTTCTATAGTACTCTACTAAAAGTTCGAGAAATCCAGATAACTAGAGAGAATAGGCGGAGAAGAACAAGAAAGAGCAGGCACAAGGTCATGACATCAGTGGTGACCGGGAGGGGTAAAAATTCTGAAAGCTATCTGGATATTTTTGCAATTACTTTCATACACGTTTTCATTTCTTTCTAACCAAGTCATGAGAGACTAAAAACTAACCAACTTTCTAACGAAGTCATGAGACTAAAAACTATTTGTCTGTGACAACTAATCTATACCATCATCTAAACATGTAACATGTTCCCTATTTGCTGCTGATTTTCTTACTCTACTATGATGAAAATCAACTTCTCATTGCCACATTTCTAATGTTATGAGGGAGTGATTGGCTGTTCTTTATCCTCCCTACCTTTTTTCCTGATTTAGCTACAATCATTCATTATTAGAAAAGCAAAAATGTGCATTTTAGATTCTTTCACCAGAAGTGACTCAGTTCTCTTCTAGTATAGTATTTGTCTGAGATTTGCATGTTGGTATTCTTAGTTTTTATTCTTAGGATTTTTATGGTTATTTTTGTCTCAGATACCCCAGGTTACCCTAATTTACCTTATCTATATATCTTTTGGAAAAGATAGTTTCAGCACTGTAGTAGCTCATAAACACTGAAAATTAGAAACAAGTCAATTTAATTCCTGCTACATGAATTAGAATGTTTCATAAAATGCAATTTTCCATTTCAGTTATTCACAGCTCTAGCAGAAACATAAAAGGTCTAGGGAGAAAGCCACTGGCTGAGAGTGAGCCATTTCCTTTCAGTAAACATTGGTGTCAGGAAAAACAGGGACACTCCAAGGCCGCATGGCCCAGGCACACCACCTCTTGCCACCTTCAGGGATGTAGAAAAAAAACAGGTGACACGAAGACTACCTTTATGCCAGTGTGGTAGAAACCAGCCACGCTGCTGTAACGAGTGCTAGTTTCCTGAAGGGCTTGCAGTGACTGTTGAGAGTTAGAGCCCAAGCACCAAACTTCTTCCCATGCTTCTGTTTAGACCCCAAGCATACAGCTGTCTATGCATAACATTTTCCCTCTCCATTTAGCTGCACTTTTTCCCAGGACAAATGGAGAAGTTAATAAAGCAATTCTTGGTATGAAAATAGGTGACCAGGGCCAGAGATTTAGCTCAGTGGTTCCGGCGCCTGCCTCGCAAGTACAAGGTCCTGTGTTCAATCCCTGGTAACCACATACAATGCTGGGCGTGGTGACTCACTCCCACCAGCAATCAATACCACATACCACATACCACAGTGCCAGGCATGGTGGCTCACGCCTGTAATCCCAGCACTCGGGAGGCAGAGACAGGAGGATTGCTGAGTTCGAAGCTTGCCTGGGCTACATAGTGAGCTCAGGTCCAGCCTGAACTACAAAGCAAGACCCTGTCTCAAAAAAAGAAAATAGGTGACCAGCAACAGTCCATCTATTATAAAGATGAGTTAATTACCCTACATAAAGCCAGCTAAGATTTAAAAACATTTGCTTTGTGTTAAAATAGATCACACACAATATCTATAACTTTACTCATTTGCTTTCTATCAATTGAAAACTGCCTTTTTGGGCTACTCTGAAGCTAAAATGAGAGATGAAAAGAAGAGATGAAAGATTCTGAACTTATTTCAAAAGAAACAAGGAAATTAGATATGATAGATTTTTTAGACAAAAAAAGACTTGTGGGTAGGAGAGAATAGCTTTTCATATTTTTATTTCTAAAGAGTTCTTTAATTTTTTTGTTTTTGAGATAGTGTTTTGCTCTGCATTATAGGCTGGCCTCGAACTTATGATCCTCCTGCCTCAGGTTCCCAAGTGCTGAGAAAAGTTTATAGTCCAGTTGACTCTCAGTATTTCTCTCATTTCCCCTATTTCATTCAGCCTTTATGCAAGAAGCTACTTCAAGCTAGCTCTGACAGAAGGTGATGGTAAGCTCATGACAAGGAGGAGGGCTTTCTGACGGCTGCTTGAAATAACTGAGAAAAAGGCAGACGTGGAAAGGACCTAAAACAGGTTCGGCTGTGAGTCCGTAGCTCTTTTAGTGGCTAATTGGACATGGGGGAATCATTAAATGCCTCTTTACTTCTATAGACTTTAAACATTTTTCTGTGCTATGCCATTTTTATTAATTAAAAGATGTGATGTATATACCTGCAACTGTTTCCAACACAGATACCATCCATCATAGCTCTATTTTACAGTTACATTAATTCACACTGGCTTGTATGATGATTTTACCTTGCCATTATGCTATACATACATACATAGTCACTCTTTTCTTAAAAAAAAGTATGTTTATATATATATTACTGACTGAAATGAATACTACCCCAGGCTAAGTTCTCAAGTGGCTATATACTGATTAGTGTTAACTTATAAGAGCTAACATGGTCAAAAATGTTAGTAGTCATTACCAATTAACTTAGGCATTAGTTCAAGGTTGCACATTACTTGATTTTCTAATATTCTAATTCAGCCAATTGTCAGATTGGCACAGGCTTACCTGAGAGAGATTGAAAGTAGCAACAGTGCTGTCATCATACAGAAGAATGTTGATAGTGTCCAAAGCCCAAGTACTTTCAGCCAGAAGACCTGATTTAAGGGACATCATCACACGCCATGCCTCAGGAGTAACTAAAAATGAGAAAGAATAAGGAGGTCACAGTATTAACTCTGTGCATGAAAGAACAGAAAATAACAAAAGAACAAGGAAGGGGCTAGGGATTTAGCTTAGTGTTGCCAATGACTGCCTCCCAAGCACAAGGTCCTGAGGTCAATTCCTGCTATCACAAAAAAAAAAAAAAAAAAAAAGTAGAGTACTGAGCTGAATACAGATTTTAAACAAATGCTCAGAGACACAGTCATACGTGATCATCTTCTGATTTTAAATGGAGGTGATAAGTTATACTAAGCAGCTTTTGTTGTTTAAGATATTTTTGCTTAAACATATGGCAAAGTGTTTCTAGATGCAGTGGAGGTGGTTAAGCACAAACAATTCTCATTTCAGGTGCATTTCTGCTCTTTTAATAACTATGTTAGCCTGAAAGAGGTCTCTATGGCCTCTGCCTTCACCAGTTACAAGCTTCTCAAGGAAGTTTTTGGGAGGCTACGTATGCAGCATACAAAAGCAAAATTTATTTGCAAAGTAGTACATCCTCAGGTAGAGTATTGATTTTTGCATGAGGTTTTCTCCTATTTCTGTGCTCCTGCCCTTAGAACATGCTGTTATTAAGGAAGTACCAAGAATGTGATGGGTAGATTTTTTTTTTTTAAGAGCATGGGCTGAGCCAAAGCTGGGAAATAGGCATTTTTCTTTTCATGTTTTCCCTATTGCTGAAGAAAACAGTACAATTAGACAAAAAGTTATAAGGTCTGCACACAATGAGGCTAGAGAATAGACACCTTACACATCTAAGTGTTAGCAATAGCTGCTCAGGAGTGTGAGCGCCAGATAGTTGAGAGGCCCTGCTCCTTCCTGGCCCTCATGGCCAGTGTACTGTGAGCCGGAGAGCACTTTGGATGCTCACAATAAGCTGTCGTGGGGGCAGGCCTGGGGTTGTCCCTTCTATATTTTAATTGTATTTGTTTTTCAAACTTTAAAAAATAGACATATACTAATTTCCCAATGGGAAAAAGAGATTAAGCTTTGCTAAAATAAGGAGCATATATTTCCCTAGGTTGAAGACAATCACTGGCATAATATGCACAAGGGATTTTTAAAAGCTTTAAATTTATAAATGTATATATACACACAAATACACATTGTATATTTTTTATCTCACTAATTTAGTATCTTTAATTTTCTAATCACTACAAATAAGTTTAAGTGATTCTGATCTTTTCTTTCTGTTTTTGGTGATAGTGGGGAATTGAAACCAGGGCTTTTGCATGCAACTACATCCCCAACCTTAATATTTTTAAATTTTAAGATAAGGTCTTGCTAAATTGCTAATCTATCCAAGCTGGGCTCAGTTCTATGATCCTCTTGTGTGTCACCCACTGATGGAGTCATAATCTGATGGTTTCACTGGGCAGTGAAGGCAACTCAGAGTACAGAGTTGGAGGAGTGGGTCATGGAGGTGGGATATGATCCATGGGGGTCATATCTGGCTCTTGGCCTCTTATTCTCTGCTTCCAGCTGCCGTGAGGGGGCAGCTTCTTTGCCTGTGCTCTGCCACTGTGCTCTTCTGCCTCTTCTGTGGATGCAGCAGTGGAACCAACCAACTGTTGGCAGAAACCGCTAAAGCCATGAGCCTTTCAGCTGATTTTCTCAGGTTTTGTGTCACAAAAACAGAAAGTTGACTGACACACATTATCTTTTTTTTTTTTTTATTGTAGGTTGTCACCAAGTCAGAGGGGCTTGCCTTCATATTTTCCTAGGTCATCCTTAGCTTTACAATGTATCTTTTTTAGTACATACTAAGATTAAGAGATTAACTGGCTTGGTTAAGGTCAAATCTTTAAAGCCAAACATAGCACAATAATCTCTGAGGGTCTCCTGATGATTCATTTAGAGCTCTGATCTCTTAGATAAGTAATTTTCACACCTAGCATTAATATTTTAATTCTCTGCACTGTTTCTTAATTCTGATTAAGAAACCAGTGGCTTCCAACTATTGCTCCTATATAAAAAAATATTGCTACTTTGCAGTCATATTAGAATAGCATCCTTTTATAGATGCTGTTAGGAACTACATTAAAACTGAAATTAAAATACTAGATTGTAAGTGAAATTAATTTATAGAACAATCCTTTAGAATTCTTACCAATATCTTTTGAGGTAATCTTTCGCCTTTGTTTTAGGACTGGCTGTGATGCTTCCACTGAGCCAGGAGGAAAGGTAATCTCCCTTCTGATGGGGGGCGGCTGCGGGGGTGGCCCAGTGACTTGGGATGTGGGGACAGTAGGCATGACCTTCTGCATCTTCATGGTGGGCAGAAAGGGAGACTTGCTCGGAGACATGCGGTTCTCCAGGGAGCGCTGGAAGGAAGCTGGGCTGGGTGCCCTGGAGATGTGGTTTGGCAGTGATGGCGGAGTCTGGTAGGATGACTGAGGTGGGCGTGTGATGGGCTGCATGGAGGCTGAACTCGACATGTAAGGCTGGCGCTGGCTGACATGAGAAGGCCACTGGCTCTCGTGATTTATCCTCTGATCAGGTACCATCATGTCATCTGTGCGGCTCAGGCCTGGATAAGGGGGTGCCTGTGCAGGGCCTCCGGGGCCCTGCCTGTTCTGGTAGGGATAAGGCATATCGTTGCGTGCTGCCCACATATTCTGCTGAGGCCCTTCACTGGAAGAGGATTGCATCGGGCCCCCCATCATCTGAGGTGGGATTCCATGGGGCTGCATCTGGCCCGGGCCCTGCATCCTCTCCCTGTTGTAGGGATACGGGTACTGTCCCTGCATGGGCCTCCGGTCAGGGCCAGAGTAGGAGCTTCCATACTGGTTATACATCTCTTGCTGCTGGTTGCCATATTGCATGTTGTACATGTCTCCCTCGTGGCGTTTCGCTGGAGGCCCGTACATGCCATCCATATGGCGTTTGTAATTCTGAAATTCACACAAGGACAGATCAAATTGATATGCTCTTCCAAGTATAATCATATAGACTTGAATTATGCACATCAGTTATTACCTGGTGGAATGTTCTTTCAAAATGAGTATGGAGAGCTAAACCATTTAAAGGCTGAACCTCAGCACTATACAATACACTGACACACACTCTGAAGAGGGCTCCTGAATGTTGCCCCTCTGTGTTTGAAATTTATTTGGGAAAAACAAAGCATCCTCTCCGTTGGCTGTAACATTGGGGCAGTGCAGTGCGGATAATGCTGCAGCGGCAGATACTGGACAAGGGCCTGGAGCTAAACTAACGTGACTCCCAGGGTCAAAAGGGTGGCCTCTCAGGAGTGTACTCTGGGCTCTAGGGCCAGTCGGAGTGGCTCCTGGGTTAAGAGGGTATGTTAAGCCTCACTTTATAGGAAAGCCTCCAGCAGGATTCGGCTCCTCGGATGGGGCATGTCACCTGATGTCCCTCCCATCCAGATGTCCAGCTTGCCTAGTTAGACTCTTCATGAAAACCCTGCTATTCTTGCCATAGCAGCCCTCATCACTCAGCTCTCCTCTAAGGGACTTGATGGGAACCAGGGTTAGTCGAGGTGGGTGGGACTTTCCCGATGGGAGGCAGTGAGATGCTCATATTTTAATTATTATTCTTTCACTTTACCTGAAATTTATATAAGATCAGTGGTTTAATAATACAACTTTATAACAAATTAAATGTTTAAAAACTATTTCTGTGATTTTTAAAATTTCTGAAACAAAATCCTCTTAATTTGTAAGAGGTCTCAGACCTGACAGGTTGCTTAGAAATAGCAAAGTCATGTGTATCTGAAGAGTCACAGCATAAAGCACAATTTTTTTTTTTGAGACAGGGTCTCACTTTGTAGTTCAGGCTGGCTCTGAGTTCACTATGTAGCCCAGGCAAGCCTCGAACTCAGCAATCCTCCTGTCTCTGCCTCCTGAGTGCTGGGATTACAGGCATGAACCACCACACCCGGCCATAAAGCACGATTTTTAAGCATCATTTCTGACTGAGAGCTGTGAGGTGGGGTGTTGTACAATGGAGCTGCAATGGTTACTGTTAACCGCAGGATCTACTTTATCTACTCGAAGCACACAGTCATCAGTACCTGTTTCTTTAAAAAGCCAATTTTCATTCTTGCATGTAATATTTCAAGTTGCTTTTCCTATATATTCCTTAAATCACTGACACATCCTTATTCGACTATGCTTTTCACATAAGAGTACCCAGTTGTCCCTTGTTATCTGTGAGGTTCCAGGATCCTTATGCATACCAAACCCTTTATGTAGGATGCTCAAGTCCTACATAAAGTGATGCAGGCTGTTCATGAAATACATCCCCTCCTAATGATTTCAGTTCATTTCTAGATTATTAATAAACCAAATACAGTGCAAATGAATATTACATAAGTAGCTGGTACCTATACTATTTAGAGTAACAACAAGGCAAAGGCATGTCCATATTCTGTGCAGATATGATATATTTAAAGAATATTTTCAAATACTTTGGATCTGTAGCTAGTTGAACCCATGGATGGAACCTGTGCACACAGGAGGTTGACTACACAACAGAACATGTGCTTATGACACTTCACTTTAACTCGGGCTTGCCATTATTCACAAGAATGCATGTATTTAAGTTGCCACAACATTCTACATATATTTCAGAAATTATGTCAAGAAGTGTTAACTTCAAAATTCCTTGAGTGTTTTCTAGAACTGAACACAGCCTGAATGTTCAGTACTTGTTAATCATTTTTCTAATAATTCCTTCTTCAGTGATAGCACAAGTTTGAGTTTTACCTTCTAGGAGAGAAACGAACAACCCTGAGACCCACACCCACTTGCCCACTCACCGGCTGCTGTGGATATAGGCCAGGCTGGTGTGCTCCATATGGTGGCTGTCCCGCAGGAGGACCTTGGCCTGGATACTGCTGCCCATAAGGTTCATGCCTAGAACAAGGCATTCAAAGAAGACTTAATTTTCAGAGGACTCCAGGTACACAGGACATGAACAACCCATTTTGGAGAATTCTACCCCCAAAGGCTTTGTCTTTTCTTCACCATATGCGGCTTCTGACAGGCGCTCCCCGAGTGGCAGCTACACCGGAACTCCAGCAAGAGGGAGGGGAACACCCCTGGGAGTGTGCTGGGCTCCTGGGCTGGGCTGCTGGTTAATAGGTGTCAGAGGAATACTGGTTGAACAGGCAGGCACCCTGTGAGCACTTGCCTAAGCCTTTGAGGCAGAGTCCCGCCTACCCACTGAAGTTTACTGTATCATACAACGCTGTCAGGTGAGGCACTGATGAAGACAAGAAGCAAAAACAATCTAGGACTCAAAAGAAGTATTTCTAGAAGTGCCAGAACATGGGAAATGTTGCTCCTTTTCACATTCTTATTAGGAATATAAAGCATTTAAGTTTTTAAAGATATACTTCAAAATTAATTCCAATGATGCTGAATTAGCTAACATATAGACACCCACATACATAAGTATCCACAAATTTCTAAGTTCTGTGACTGAACAGGGTACAGAATAGAACAGGAACAATGATTTAACTATGCTTCTGCTAAATTTTAACACAGGAGTGAATTAAAAAGAAAAACAACCCAAGCTGGGCATGGTGGCACATGCTGGCAATCTGGGCCCTTGGCAGGCTCACACGGGAGGACTGCAGTCAACCTGGGCTACATAGTGAGCTCAGGGCACTCTGAAAGACTCAGTAAGATTCTTACAAAACAAAACAACTCAAAAAACCTAAAAAAGAAGAGAAATTAACAACGCAACTTTTTTTTCCTAACTGTTCCTGTACTGAGAAATTACAGTGTTAAAACTACCACATTTTTGGGCTAGGGATGTAGTTTGGTGGGACAGCACCTGTCAACTGTGTGTAAGGCACAGTATTTGATTTCTAGCACTATATGTGTGCATGCATGCAAGCACACACACACACACACACACACACACACACACACACACACACACACAGACCCAGAAGCATGTTTTCAAGGGCAACAGATCGGGAATTGTGAAAAATAAATGTGTTGCCTTGGGAATAATGAATCTTTTAAGAGTAAATAACTGTATTAAATATACTCCTAATCTGACCAAGTAATAAGAAATGAAACAAAGTTTTAGAATGTCTTATGTAAGAGACACAGGGGAAGTTTTTGCTAACTACCATGAATACTTAAGAAGGTAGTTTATAGTTTGTAGGAAAGAAATGTAGCATAATTGACATGAATAAATTTTAAACTGAAGAAGTAACATTTCTCAGAAGACAAAACTTAATGAAATAAATCTCTCTCTAATGTGGCAGAACCAAAACAGCTTTTAAACCTAGGGCATGCAGTGGTTCAGGAAGCATTTTAGAATGACAGAAAAGTAGATTTAGCTAGGCGTGGTGACTCACACCTGTAATCCCAACATTTGAGAGGCAGAGGCAGGAGGATAGCCTCAAGTTCAAGGCTAGCCTGGGCTACATAGTGAGTTCAAGGTCAGCCTGAATTACAAAAGGAGCTGTCTCAAAAAAAGAAAAAGAAAAAAGTAGACTTAAATGAGATCCTTTAAGAGCACAGGTCCCAGTACAACTATTCTTTCTCACTAGCAAACAACAAAATGGAATAGCTCTTTCTGGACCCTCAGAACCAAACTTAACTACTCAGATCCTGCAGGAGACCCAAAGGCTTGATTTGTTCCTGCCTGCATGCCAGTGTGGCCATGGTGAGGAAGAGGGCACTCAGCTCTTCCTCCATTTTATTTTTCTTTAAAAAATCACAAATGTTATATTGTTCTGAGCGCTTCCCTTACCAAGGAGGCAGAGAATACACCCACATAGGAAGGGGTGTGACAGTGAGTACTAAATGAGAGGCACAGGGGAGGGGTCACAAACGAAGTCCACCCAGGCCACCGGTGCAGGACGTGTTTCTGATGAATTCTCCATATCATCTCGTTGAGTCCACTGCCTCCTATCTAACTGGAACCAGTCTGGTTGGTCCTGTGGCTGCTCTGTCACAGCCATGTCAAAATGGATTGTTTGGAGAGGTTTTTGCAATTGTATGCTTACTCAGAGTGAAATGTGCTCTCTCTTTAGCAGGAACAATGGGAATATCTGGTGGTGCAGACCCTAAAGTACTTCTAGAAAGCTGAGGGCTGAGTGTGGTGACCACCATAGGCCTCCTCAAGGGAGGTGGGGGAAGGGCCTGCGCTGGACACCCAGGAACCTGGCAGCTCAAAAGGAGTCAGATCTGACTGCAGCTCAGCCACCTAACTGTGGTGACAGTAGCTGCCTTACAGAGGGAAGTGGGAGGACAGCTGTGAGTTTGAGGTTATCCTGGGCTACACAGTGAGCTCAGGGCCAGCCTGAACTACAAAGCGAGACCCTGTCTCAAAAATCAAAAACAAAAAAAGTATTGGCTTCACTGGTGTGGGATGCTGTGGGGCAGCCCTGATTTGAGTTCTTGGGTAGAAGATGCCTCCCTGAGCCAGGCCAGACCTCAACACCTGATTTATGCCTGGGACCACCGACACGTAAAAACATATGCCACTGGGTGCGGTGATGCACACCTACAACCCCAGCACTACATGAGCCTGAGGCAGGAGTATTATAAGTTTGAGCCCAGGTTTGGCAACTTAGGAGGGGTCTGTATCAAAATAAAAAATGGCGGGGACAATGCAAAGACCCTGGTTCAATTCCCACTACCACACAAAACATAAAGAAAAAAACAGAACCATCTGGCTACTGAGGAACAGGCCTTTCTTCCTGGTTGTGCCACAGCCATCCACTGAAGGAAGAACTTAATTCAGGAGATCAGAAGCAACTCTGGCGGGAAAGGCTACCATGTTGTCACTGGTGGTTTAGCTGATAAGAGTGCAGAGATGTGCATGTGAAGAAAACATCTCTCTCTCTTTTTTTTTTTTTTTTTTTTTGAGACAGGGTCTCTCTTTGTAGTTCAGGCTGACCCCTGAGCTCACTATGTAGCCCAGGCAAACCTTGAACTCCACAATCCTGTCTCTGCCTCCTGAGTGCTGGGATTACAGGCGTAAGCCACCACGCCCGGCACTGTGGTATGTGGTATTGATTGCTGGTGGGCGTGAGTCACTGCAATCAACATTATATGTGGTTACTGGGGATCGAACTCAGGACCTTGTGCTTGCGAGGCAGGCGCTAGGTGCTAGGTGCCGGAACCACTGAGCTAAATCTCTGGCCCAGAAACAGACTTCTTAATGAATCATCTTACCTTTCTCTCAAAAAATACTCACCTTCGGTCGTAACTGGCCCCATAAGGAAACTGTTGCCGCTGCCCCATGCCCAGATTGGACATGGCTCCCGAGGGACTTTGGTTATACATGTCCTGCATGCTGCTGTTGGGCATCTGTCCTTGTGTCATAAAGGGCTCACTACTTCCAGGCACTGGCATATGTGAAATAAAAAGCACAAAATTAAGTACTTTCAAAGGTCAAAGGTCTCATGCATTCCTCCTGCTAATTTCTGTGTTCTTTGGCCTCAGCTGACCACAGTGCCAATGAGAAAGTGTAAGGCCTCCAGTCAGATGGCTCCTCCGACAGCAGAATCCTAAGATAGCCCCAAAGACAACCTACCTACCCCAGTGCACATCTTGCATGAACCCCTCACCTTGAGTATGGGGAAGACCTAGGAACATGATGGCTTCTGTGGCCTCATGATTATAGGATATTGTGTGGCAAGAGAGATTTCACAGATGTAAAGTTGCTAATTGGCTGACTTTGATTCAAGGAAAAAAAAGACAACTGTATCCAGAGAGCCCTTTCATCTGGGTTTACAGGTGAGAGATGGGGCTCATTTCAGGCCTTCTTCTACTGTTCCTGAAGAATTAACAGCCTTGTTACACAGAGAGCCACCTTAGGAAGGGTGGGGAGAGGACAGTCAACAAAAAATAGCCACTTTGGCTTACAGCTATTTCCTAACAATCCGAATAAATCTGAAGAGACTTGGAACCTCAGAGGAGCTCTTATTCTTGGCTAAGATTTGACTTTAGTACATGGGCTCTGAGGAGAGGCCCAGCCTTGTTGAAGGATTACTGACCAGACACTGGGGGTCATAGCTCTGCTATCTCTAGCTGCTGAGTCTGTGGGCATCTGCTATGCAGTAGTATGGGAACTTACACAGGCCACTTAGAAGAGTCACTAACTTGCTATGATCACTTTTTGTGTATAAAATGAGGTCAATCATAACACCTCATGGAGTGATTGTGTCAAGACATGAGATTATATATAAAAAGTTCCCTCTTATAGGAAAAAAATCTGAACATAAGTACCTATGTATGGAGATACTTCAAAATCAGTGTAAAAAATTTTAAGAGCCAAGTATACCATAAGAGGGGATGATATACGACTATTTCTAAAAGAGGATAGACTGTTGAAGTTCTATGTGCAAATTAGGATCAGCTCAGAGCCTGAAGGAAAGTGGGTTAAGTCCAAAAACTAGCCTGCAGCAAATTAAACATTCTCATATACAGTAAATTGCTGCTGATATATGACACTACCGCCTCTCTTCACTCAACAGCATGTGAGGGAAAAGCTGAGTAAACCTTGGTGCCCCAGTGGATTCTGTTGGGGTGGCAGTGAGGCAAATGCTGCAGCCTGGCACAGTGACAGTGCACATCACCAGGCAGTACGCTTCCACCCACTTTACTCTATGATCTCAGCCTGTGCTAGAACCAGTCTTGAAATTACTTTCCATTTTATAGATAGGAAAACAGATAAAAATCAAGTGCTATAACTAAAGTAGCTTAGTTCCTTAATACATAGTTACTAAAAGTCAATAGAAAAAAAAGGCAATAAATTAAAAATGGGTGAACCCACTCGCAGAAAAAGGAAACTAAATGGCCACTCACCACATGAAAAGGTACGTGAGCTCACTAATAAAGAAATCCTTGTTAAAATAGTTATGAAGACTTATTTCTTGGCCGATCTAACTACCAAATATAAAATGACTGCAAACACTAATTCTTAGTAAGAGAATTAAAAACTCACATACTTGTAGACACTCTTGCCTAGAGTATTAACTGGTACAAACTTTACCAGAAAGGGGAGGCTGTGCTTCCCAACCCTGCAAAGCACATCTACCAGTATTCACAGCCTGGGAAGTCCCGTCCCATAGTGATTCTAGGCAGGGCCATGTGACTGACTAATGCTGACCAACAGAACTCTAATAAATGGGTGCAAGCCAAGGTGCAGAACAGCGTGCAACTAGTACATGTCCACTTGGAAGATTCCTGGGTCCCATCCGCAGCATCATGGATCCAAGAAGCTATGTGGAAAGGCCCACGGGTGAGGTCCCTACCCAAAGTGCCAGCAAAGTCCCCAGAGAAAGCCTTTTATGGCATCGGCTACTCAAGAGACACCCCAGTTCCAGCAGCAGCCTCAGCCCAGCTTCTAGACCTGCAGGGTACTACCCAGAAGCTTGATTTCTCCCTTGATCCTGTTCCTTTTCTAATTGTCCTCACTGCAACCAGACATATTTTTTCATCACTGTCACTGAGCTCTATAGCCCCAATGTCCAAGCCAATGGTACCTCCAAAACATGTAACACAGGTCCTTTCTCCACTGTTGGTCTCTAACCCTAATGTGTAAACTGTTGCATACTCGCCCTTCAACCCACCCTCACCACTTTCAATGCATGCTCCACACTGGCCAGCTATTTGCTTATTTTCACAAAAATCAAGCCATCTCATTTTTCCATGTAACATCTCTCACCTGGAAAAAAAACAGACTCATCAATCCACTATAAAGGCCGAAAGACCCAAATAGACAATACCCTCATCCTGTGCGCCCCATGCTCATGATGGTCCACGTACCTACTCCCTTCTGCCAGGGCTGCTGCCCTCTCTCTCACTCTTTTGGTCACAGTACATAGCTAACTGCCACCTCCTCAGAGCCCTCCCCTCTGACCAGTGGTCTCCTAGCATCCCTGTTTCTCACTGCCATGCTGAGCATCATTGAGACCTATATCCATTCTTGCACCAACCATGACCTTTAATGAAACATTTGTGGTGACGTGGAACTTGGGTATCTCTTTCT